>QUSF01000003.1:49606048-49784462 GCA_003676055.1 Chloebia gouldiae | reverse complement strand
GGGTACTGGACTACACGCAGCAAGAGCAGGAACCACAATACGCAGAAATCCATGGTCTGCAGGAGGATGGAGAGAAGGCCTTGATGGGGAGTGGGGAGGGAGGCAGCCGCCAGTGGGAGCAGCAGGGACACGAATCCCAGTGATCTGAGGGCAGGAAGAACAGGGCCACAGACAGCTGGGGGCAGGAAGGCCCGTCCCACTGCCCCAGCAGCAGTAGCAGCAGCACTGCACCGTGGCCAAGGCTCTGCCATGAGGGGCTGTCCCTCCATGCAGAGGGAGAACCCAGCCATGGGTACAGCATTTCTACCCCGGCCCTTCTCCCCAGCACGGCCTCCCTACCACGCGTGTGCACTCACCGCTCGCCCAAGGAATCCAGGGCCAGTGTTACCTGCTGGGGCCTTTTCTACCTGCCCCCTCTGTGACACGTCCCCCGTGATGTCACAGCTGCCACAGCACATCACAACCCAGCCAACTCGATTCTTTGTCCCCAGCCCAGCTCAGCCACTCAGAGTAGGCCTGGTGTACTGCTTAATGCTGCTTTTGAGTGAACCTTCTTCAGAGAGCTTCCCTTGGTCTTTCTTTGGTCTTTCTTAGCAGCTGCCACCATCGGCAGTCTCATAGATCTGCATGGTGGAAGGCACCCTTGGGATCATTGAGTCTAAGCCTTGACTCCACACTGGTTGAATTACCCTCAAATCACTCCATCTCCGAGGTTGAAAAGGTCCCTGAAGATGATACAGTTCACCTGCAAACTTAACACTGCCTACTCCGCCCATCATGCAGGTCCTCAAATGCCACGTGCTCATGACTTCTGAAGCTTTCTGAGGGTGGTGACTCAGCCATTGCCCTAGGCAGCCTGTTCCCAAACTTGATATCCCTTCTGTTGAGGAATATTTCTTGGAGATCCAGTCTAAATTTTCTGTGGCCCAGCTTGAGATAATTTCCTCTGGTCATATTTTTTGTTCCCTGGGCTTTTATAATAAACACGACTTAGGTACAACCTCCCTTCAGGGACCATCTGCATCTGTCAGTTGCAGTCGTTTGAGCTTCGAAACCAGCTCCTCCCAGAGGAGAGAAAGGTCCTGCTTTTACACTGTGGTTCCTGTTGTCCATTGCCATTGGTAGAAAATTGTTTCTCGGTGTTCAGAAGTTTCAGACTGCCGGGAAATGTTTCCATGTGAGGAGAACCTTTCTGTCAAGTACATCAGCCAAGGGAATCCATACCCTTCCAAGGGGAATGAAAAATCATAACTTTTTGTTTAGAAAATATGAAGGTTTGTAATGGAAATTAGAGCTGGAATGTGCCAGAATATCCACGTGGATTTTACTAACCTTCAAGGACAGACTGTGAAGATGGGATCCTGAAAGCCAAGAAATGCTCTCCTGTTCTGGGGCTTCCATGGTATTGGCAACACAAGTGAGAGCCCTTCCCCTGCCTCTGCCTTCAGCAAGGCCCCAGTTTGGACAAAGTCTGAATTCCCTAGCTCTCTTGCTAATGACCCCAGGTTTGCCAAAGGTGTTTGGTCTTAGCCCAGGCAAGAGCAGAAAGAAGCCTTCGCCTATCTTCATAGACCCCTGAGACGAGCAAAGACGAGGCGTGTGCAGAGAGGAGGCCATCACCACTGCACAGCAGCTTCTCTCAGCTGTAAATCACAGAAAGTTTAAACACTAATGTTACAGTTTGTAGTTTGTGTTGTGTTTTGTTTGGAGCCTTTCCCCCCCAGAGGAAAAGCTGTGGCATTTTCCATGTAGCACACTTGTATTTGAATGGTCCACTCTCAGTGCTGCCTAGCTCAAACTCAAAATTGTTCCTTTGCCCCTCTCTTTCCTCTGTTATGAAATGTCATTTCAAGGGGTTGATGGGTAATACCACTTCTCTTTTCTCATCTTGTGCTCAGGAACTGGGAGAGCTGCCAATCCCCCTCCCCTGCCCCAGTTTGACCCTAAAAGGTTTCTACAGTAGGGTAACATGGTCATGTTGTCAGTGGCTCAGCTGCCAGCATCACTGGCAGAGGCCAGATCTCGTTCCACCACTGTAGGAGTTCTCCGCCCCCCATCTTGTCCAAATCTGGAGCTCATTTAAATGTTGGGGTTTTTATCTAGCTGCCTGAATAAATAAACAATTCTACGGCAAAGGGAGCTTGAGGCTGTTATTTAGGAATCAAACAGCAGGTAGGGACAGGACTGGTTTAAGGTAACCTAACTAATGTAATCTAACTACAGGTGTTGTGGAAAGACGCAGTTGTGACATCCTGTTTGGCTGTGTGTTGTGCCACTTCCATTAGTTTTGGGATCTGATTCATTTGGAAAGAAGGTGGAGTTTTCTTTTTTTTTTTCCTTTTTTTTTTTTAATTGACAAGATTAATTATAAGAGTGAACAGGTCCCACATCCTGTAGATCACGTGGCTGTGCAAATAGGAGCATGGTTACTGAATCCAAGGGCTCTGAGTTACATCTACCTCTAATCACTCCCATATACTCTTTTGTATGTTCTGCTATGTGTTAGTATTTCCTATCATGTGCTAATTGATTAATTACTTTGTGCTAAGCATACACATGTGCTAGTCATTAACTGTCCCACATGTTGAACTCATGATGTATATGCTTAAATATTGTATCCCCTGGTCTGCCAATCCTCCTTTATGCAATAGCACACATATGTTGAAGACCTTCAGACTTTAAACTTCCTGCTCATTAGTTTTGTCTATGATTTGTCAGTTACTTTTTGGAGCTCCTCCTTATTTCAGTTGTGCAACAACTGTAATTAAAGCTGTTGAGGCATAATAAGTGCTTTAGCCTGTGATAATACAATGTGTTTGAGAGGGGATGGAAGGAGTTATTCGAAACAACCAGCATAGTAATGTCATCACAAACCCTATGTGGAGTTGAAGTTATGTTAGGCCGCAGAAGTTTTGCAATAGTTAAAACTTCATAACTGGCTCAGAAAATGTCACTCTGGCAAATAAAATGTAGCTGGGAGAAGGCTCAGTTCCTGTAATCTTTCTGATGAGAAGTTCACAGGTCAGAAATGAGAAAATATGGAAAGAAGGGTGTGTCACTCTCAAAATCCCAACCTGCAGAATTTTAGAATAAAAATTTTAAATTATCCAGGGATGCACTGGATTTTTAATTTCTATAGGAAGAAGATGAGCTTCTTTTGATATAAATACTTTACACAGCATTCTCTAAGATTTACCAGAAACAGGCAGACTTCAGCATATTTGTGTGCAAAACAAAAAAAAAAGAAAAAAAGGTTATTCAGAGGCATTTCTACTGTATGTTTGAGATGGGTACAGAATTTTATCTGTTGTACCTGTAGTCCCAATGTAACACAGTTTAACTATATGAATGCCCACCATCAGCATGGTGTAGAAAGATCTGTGGAATTCAGACCAGCCTCATTTCATACATTGTTCATTGCAGGAACTACTGGTCTGGGGGGAAAAAAGCTGTACCCTCACTAGCTTTTATCTTCCAAGCCCCAAAAGAAGCAGCTGAAACTCCTGTTGCATGTAGATAAGAAATGGCAAGTAAAGAAGCTGGGAGTAAGATCTGGGTAAAAGGTGTCTGTCCTAGGAAAAGCTAGTGCTTATGCACAGTATGTTGTCTGCCAGGAAGCAATCCCAGTAGAAAAGGAGGCAAATAGTCTTGAGTAAGAGCTTGTTGAACACCTGGCCTGGGCTATCCCAGCTGCTGCTCTCTGCATGCCTTCTGCTTGGGCAAAACCAGGCACATGGAGATTTCTTTCCTACTTGGCAGTCTTGAAACTCCCAATTTCCTGAGCAAAGATTCATCCTGCAACATAAAGCCTATGGCTGCAGCTGGGCAGACACAAGCACTGCTGGTGTACCAGTGTCTGCAAACCACTGCACGAGTGGGCTCTGGGAGTGTCTGGCTGGGGCTGTTGCCCCTAACATGGGCTCCTTACCTGGTGTGCAATGTCAATTCACACACAGAGAAGAAGAATCTCTATTTCTTTATTCTAGTTTGTGCAAAGTAAGGAATTAGGTGGTAACCCACAAAATGCTAGCTCCCTAATCACCAACACTTTACATTATTTATACGTTTTTGCAAACAAAAGTATTAGTATGCATTGGCTAGAAGCTGCATAGTTCTCTCATTAATTAGTATTATATCTTCTTAGCTTAGTTTGGTCAGAGCATGGTGCTGATAACATGAAGGTTGTAGGCTCAATCCCCATATGGGTCATTCACTTGAGAATTGGACCTCTTGATCCTTGTGGGTCCCTTCCAATTCTGAATATTCTGCAATTCTACTGGTTAAGTGATTCTCTCACTTATGTTAATTACTTCACATGTTCAGTCTCCTCCTCCTCTTGAGTTAGTGAGTTTCTAGACTTTGTGGGCAGTGAGTCAGTGTTTTCACTCTCCTCCCCCCCGGCCAAAATCACTTTTCACCCAGCTGGCACTTTAGACTGATGAGTTGTCCCTGTTTATTTCTCCTTCTGGTCCTATCTTGGGCGTTCTGCCAAGCATCCTTGTGGTCTGTCAGTTCAGTATTCTATTGTGACTGATTTCAATACGTATGTAATCCTATATTCCTTTTTTCCTATTCTTTCTCAACAGCTGCAGCTACTGAGGCATATTAAGTGTAATAAACAGGGTTTATTGATATGTAATTTATCAGTTTGGAAGCCCTACATTACAGGGACCACTGCGCTTAACCGGGGGAGGGGGGAGTCTTGCCCACTTCCCTGGGGAGGTGCTAGCCCATTGCTCGCCCCGTGCAGCTTTCTGGGCGTTTCCTGAGAAGGAAGCTCCCGGCCTCAGCGCCTGCCCCAGCTGCCTCTGGCTTCAGCCCGCCCCTGCGTGCCTTATTGGATTCCCGGCCGAGGGGGTGTTGCCGCCGCGGCAGCGACCGGGCGTGCGGGCGGTGATATGCCGGAGCTGCGGAGCGTTGTATAAGAGGGAGCTGCAGGGAGCGGAAGAGAATTAAAAGGGACCACTCTTCTCCTCTGTGAGCTGAAGAGGTTAGTGACTATTACTTAATCCCTGCTAGCTGTAATTAGGATTTGGAAGCAGGGCTTTCGATTTCTGTTCCTCGCCGGGATTGCTCGTCACCGGCGTTTCCTCCTCGGTTGTGGAGGATTGGGGGAGTCCTGCAAGTCACGTTGTCCTAGCTGCTCCAAAGACACCCTCCACACCAACGGGGACGGGGAAGCAGAGAGAAAGGAAAAAAGGGGAAAGCCCTTTGTTTGGAATAATGTCCAGGCTGCAGTGAAGCAGAGTACTAGCCTGTAAATGATGTGGAAATAGCCAAGTGGCATCTTCGAGTGGCCAGGGCACTGCATGGTGAGAGTGTGAGAGGTCTTGTAAAACCTTTCCTACAAACCGGACTTCTTTTTAAAAATGCTGAGCTTCCTTCCAATCCTCTGAAAATCCACTTTTACTGTAGCTATTTGATGCTACCTTCTGAAACACCAGACCATCAAACAGGCTGTACCTCAGTTTACCCATGTGTAAAGTGAGAATGAGAATATTTTCCCTTTGTAAAGGGACATGGTGGTGCCATATTTCAGACAGCTTTTGGTGGGAGAAAAGTGATTCTTATGGTCTCAGATATGGTATGGGACCCGTGTATATAACACACTGACGCTTAATTATGTTCTAGGCACAGCTATCACTTATCTCTAGGTAAAAAAAAAAGAAAAAATATGCATCAAGGGCTCAATATATGCACAGTAACAAGACAAGCTCTGCCTTTATGTAACTGCTGGCATCCTGCTGAACTTTTGTGTTGGAGCTTGTTAAAAAAACCCAAACAACCGAGCTTGTTAAAAAACCCCAAACAACCAGTGTTAATTAGGGCAACAGTTGAATGAACTGATTTTGCATGAAACCATTTTTTTCCAATTCCTTGCATTGATTTGCCAAATTAATTTTTGTGGAATAAAGATAGTCTTTCAGCTGTTGGATCTATGGTTACAGATGTGAACACAGAACGACATTGTGGCAAAAATCAATAACATAGTGTTTGATCATCTTTCTGTCATTTGTGTTGATAAACAAGAAAATGAAGACAAATGCGTTTTAATAATGTAAATCCAACTTGAGGTTTAATCTTCATAATAGAAAGAGCAATGGGTTAATATTTTAAATAATTTTCATCATATAAGAAAGACGTAGTCGTACTAAAAACTGTCACAAGCAGTGCATACCACTTAGAGAGTAATTTTTAATAATTAAATTATAACTAAATATTATTAATGTAATAATAATTGATAGTAAAATACTTTACAATTTCTTACTATTGGATCAGGAAATTTCCCTTATTCTGGAGTGCTGATTTTTCTGGACTCCTCTTCCTGGGTTTACATCCACATGGTCAAGAAACTTTTTTACTGATATAAATTTCACAGTTTCTTTAAAGAGTGAACTGAGTTACTGTTTGTGAAGAACTGGAGTTTAATTCAATTAAGTATGATTTGTGTTATTCTTAAAGGACTGGCAGTGCTTATTTTGTAGAGCTAAAAAGGAGACTCAACCTTTGTTGTTTTCAACTTCTTATTCTTAGTGTCCTCATTATTTTCCCGGTTGTGCTAACTGGATGCTTCAATACCCACTCCTCAGCCCCCAAACCTAATGAGCCAAAAAGACCACTGCATTAAGGTCTAAGCAACTTCATGTTGAATGTCAAAGGGCAGACTTGTTCTGGGTGTTTTTCTTTTGTCATGATGAATATCTCCTGTATCCACTGACTTTGAAAACTAAGCTCAGCAGAACAGGACCGCTTTGCTCTCTGGACTAAAAATTAACTGACATTGTCAAAACAAGTGAAGATAAATGGATAAATTAATGATCCAGTTTTCAAATTAAAATGGGAATAATTTTCCATTTTACACCGTGGTGTCAAGACTTCAGTAAGATGCAGGGCTAGAACACACATTGGCATTTTTGCTTTTCAGTGATGACTCTAAAGTCACCTGAGTTTGGTCCATCTTGTAGAGGGAATATTGTACTCTATGTAGTGCAGATTAGTTTTAGGAAGCTTCAGAGGGTGTTTGCCATTACAACTACTCTGGTCCATTGAAGCTGTCTCTGTACTGCCATCCTTGGCTAGGTAAGTAGAGTCAGGCAGCAGGAGATAAAACTAAACCAAGTTGGGAAGAAGTGGAGAAACTAACAGAGTTTGGGTGGATGTGGTAATGGGACAATAATGCCCTGAGGAAGGAGTTCCTGTGTTTTACACAGCAGTATGGTAACATCAACATGTGCAGGATTGTGGATAACTTTAACCTCAAATTTTCAGGGAACCATAATTTTTCTGAAACTTGCAGGTAGAGCTCAGTGTGTTAACATACATTATGCTCATAGTGCCCCTTATTAAGTGAGGCATTAAAAAGGTTTCTTCACTGAGCAGGGAAGCAGTGGGACTTAGGAAAGAAAAACAGTCTGAAAGCCAAGACACTCTTGCAGTTTAATCCTGTAGTAAAAAAAAAAAAAAAAAAAAAAGAAACAACAAACCAAAATCAACAAAACCCCACTCTGGATAATCTATGCCCTGTTGTAACTTAGCAGAACAAAGGTTGCTGAGGAGCTGTCTCATGCCTCTGGAGCTGGCCTTGAACCTTGGCAAATGTTCTCATGCCTGCAAAGCCAAGTGGGACTTATATCTTAAAACCTTATAAAATAAGTGCAACTATAATAAAAAGATAAATATACATTTGACTTGTTTCCTCTCTACTCTCTAAGCAAAAAGAGCTTTGGCTTCATGTCTAACTGAATTTAAGTGTTCCTTAGACTAATATTTGTAACTCAGAGATCTACTGTGCTAATTAGTAAACATTGCAGAAAACCCACCTGACTGGGAAAGATAATCAAATGCATTTGCTAATCCTGTTCTGCAGATGAGTACAATCCACCACTTTAACAACATGAGTTGAACAATTAGCATAAAATAGATTTCTACTTTTTAAAATTTTTTTTCCTTATCATGGCCCTATTAACCAGTTAAAAGGAGCCTGTTTGTGGCAGTTAATGTTCCTGTTATAGTAACTAACCTAAATACTAAATTAAAAGCTGCACAACACTAGCTAATAAAATGAGAAGTTCTCGTGGCTCAAGTAATGTTACTGTGTTTATTAACCTTCCCTCTCAGTGAAATGTGTAGGTACAAAGTAATCTTTATCATCTAGTCATTACCTCTGTTCTGTGAATGAGAGGAGAGAAAAGCTGTCAGAAAGAACATGGATTATTGAATAATCCCTAAATAACAGAAAGGAAGCAGTAGTACAGGATGTGGGGGGGTAAGTTGAGACCACAATCATTCTAGTTAAAACGTCATGGGTGATTCTTTGCTATGCTAGAAGCGATACAACTTTGTGACCCTTTCTGTTGCTAGGGAAAGCAGCCCTTAGTCGGTATTTACTGTCTTTTGCAGGCTCTGACACGGATTAGCAACAGACTGGTTAGTCTGTTATTTGGTGATGAACACAGAGATCTCCGTGGTGGCTTGCTTGTACTTGTCTTTGGAGTAATTAGCTGATTTTTCTCAGACAACACAATTGTGTGCAGCTGGAGTTGAGATCAGCATGTTGATAGAGATCTCTCTGTGCTTACTGTTTAGTCTTGGTGACAGAAGATACAAATGTATGAAGGATTGCGGGGGCCGGAGGGGGGGAGTTGTGGTTTGCTTGTTTATTTTGGTATTGTTTTTGGCATTAAACCAGATTCATAACATTTGAATGGAGATGGCAGATGAATTCCTGGTTTTTGTCTTTCTCTAAAATTTTGATTCTTTAGTGAAAAAAAAAATCTGTGAAGGACTCAGATACTCAGACTGGAACCTGGGTAAGGAGGAATTCTGTACTGTTGATAATTCACTGTTAAGTGATGAGGCTATAAAGCAGAGTGGTACACTTCTGGCATTGGAGGTCATCATGGGCTTTTTCTACTTTCATTCTTGTTCAGTGTAAGACAGAGGTAGTCCTGTTTTGGTAAATATGGAGTACTTGGATTTGCAGTCCTGGAGTGCTGTATCTGTTAAAAACAGTCCCAAGGCACCTGAGATGTCTCATGTTTGTCATCTGAAAGTCAGGATAACTAATCCCTGTTATGTTTGCCCTAGGAAATGTGATTTTAATTTGGAATTTTTTTAAAAGTCTATTTTACATTTACTTACTTGCTTAGAGGAGTGAAATAGCTATCCATGCATTTAGCCCAGTATTTGCAAATTAAGATGTACTACCTGTTCCTATATACATGGCATCTAAAATGAGACCTTAAGGCTGAGGGCTCTTGAATAAATATTTTCAAAATAAACAGGCCATTTGCCTAACTCTACTTACTGTTTAAAAGTAATAGTTTTCTGTGATGTATTTCCAACCCAGTCCTTCTTGAATAGGTCCTGGTGACAGCCTGACC
Organism: Chloebia gouldiae; assembly: GCA_003676055.1. Classification (NCBI taxonomy): domain Eukaryota; kingdom Metazoa; phylum Chordata; class Aves; order Passeriformes; family Passeridae; genus Chloebia; species Chloebia gouldiae. The sequence continues at coordinate 49,775,079 of QUSF01000003.1, read as the reverse complement.
TAGTAATATTCACAATAGAGATACAATGGAGACATAGCAAAAGAACCATAAAAATAGCTGTATTATATGATAATTTCAAGGGGGCTTAAAGTGTCTGGGCCTTTGTTTTAGTGTAGGTAAGAGCTTCCTTTCTCCTCTTGCCCTGCAAACAGGGGATGTGGCTATATAATTCTCTGGCTGCTCTGAGCCCAGTTTGTCTGATAAGGCTTCATCAGAAAGGATACTGCTTTCAGGGACACAGCCTTAATTCCCTGGTATCTTTGAAGAAGGCTGAATTTTGCACCAGGGAGATGTATGAGGCACCTTTATTCCCTTTTTTTTTTTTTTTTTTTTTTGTGTTCATGTACTCAGGCAGAGAGAGCACCTTTCAGAAACAACTGCTGGTCTGCTGCATGTTACCCATCCCTGTTGCTTGGGATAGCCAGACCTTCCCACCATCAAATGGCCTATAATATCAGAAACAAAATTTTTCTGTCTTTAAGAATAGGAGAGAAAGTCCTCCTATGGTAGGTGCTCTTAAGTTATCAACTCCTATGGAAGCATGAAGGTGTGGATAACTCCAGAGTTGAAGCTTCTTTTGGTTAAATGACTACTAAATGACTCTTCATCTTTTGCCCATACAAAATGATCTCATACAGCCATACTGGTGATGGCCTTTTTCATCACGAGAATCATTAAGGAACAGGAAGAACTTATGAAGTTGCCAAGTCACTCTCCATCATATTTGGAAAGTCATGGCAATCAGGTGAAGGCCCCAGTGACTGGAAAAAGGGAAACATCACACTCATAGCAGGGAGATTGGACTAGATGATCTTTGGTTCATTTTAACCCAAACCATTCTGCTGTTCTAAGAAAAAGAAGTGCAAAGTACATTCCTTTACTACATGCTCATGATTATTATTTTTATTATCCAGCTCTGACATGATCTTATTTTTGCTTATATGCCTCTCTGGAATAAACTTTCCTATTCCAGGCTGCAAAACAAATCCATCAGGGAGAAAAGCCATCCAGCCTTATAGCAAGTGTAGTCAAATGGCTTGTGATCTCTAAGTTTAACTCAAGCTGTTATTTGGCCACACTATTACATTCTTTGTTCAATTCAGTTTGATCCTAAACAAGACCAGTGGATCTGAGGACAGATTATTGCAGATATTTGTCATTCACATTTTCTGAGCTGCTGAGGCTCTGCTTCTGCCTTCATGTTCTCAAGTCTGACCACGGGAGGGAAAACAGAGATTTAGTATCTAATGTCCAAGATGGGCATCTATAAAACAGCAACAGCTTACAGATGCCCACCTGTACTGTTTGTGTTTATCATATTAATGTAAGGTGCCATGTGGTTTCCATTTCTAATGATAAATAAAGAAATTTGCTTTCTTGAGTTTAATTAGCAGTAGGTAAGAAGAAGGGATTTAGACAGACATTTTAAAAAGGAGCAAGGCTGAATAAAGAGGAACAGGGTTCTTGTGACATTTTAGAATTGCATTTATGTTACTATTGGTGGCACAGGATGGTGGTAGTTCAGTAAAGCCACTCTTTTCAGAACTCAATGTCCTCTTTGGCTGTTTAAAGGAATGGTGCAGTTAAGGACATGAACTTGAGGTGGGGACAAAGCTCTTCTCTTACAAGAGTAACCGTTAAATCATTTCACCAGAATATTGCAGAAAAAAAAATGAGATGGTGCAATCTAGTAAAATCAGGGAAAAAGAGAGAAATGTTTGCATTATGTTCAAATGGAAGCATTCATTCCTGGAAATCTTCTACTTCCAGGATCCAGTTTTTTTTTTTTGCCTCTTTTAAAAGGTATATTTCTCTCTTCCAGTGCCTAGAGTATTGTCTGCTGCTGCTGTTTTAGTTATTTCAAAATTAGGTGCTTGTATGCTTGATCCTGCCTGTGATATGATATTATCCATTTTATAACAACCACAGTTGTTCTAAATAAAGTAATAGTCCACATTGATTTGGCAGAGGAAAGAAGTGTGATACTGTGTTCTCTTATCCCAGTTACATGGCCATGCTGGTTCTGAATAAGTTGTGTATTTAAAATACTCCTCTGAACAGACAGCTTCACTAAAACCTTCTAGCTCACATCTTTGAAGGCAGACTGTAAGGAAATAAGGAAGGCAGGGATGGTGTTTAAGTCTATTACCGAATTATAGTTACTTTTATACAGATTTTTGGAGAGGGTGTTTGAAGTTTCCAGCAGCTTCACTGGTCCCAAACTGATGAGATTTAACAAAGTATGTAGAAGCTATGATGCTGTTAATATCCTGGCACAATCCATCCTGTATCCTTCTACATCTAGTGGCACTGTGTGAACTCAATCATCGAGTTGATTTATAATTTGAGTTTTGTATTCATTGCACATTCTCATTCAGGAGCTGAAATAAGCATTCATCTTTCTTGAGACATGTTTTAAATATAGGTTGCTTTGGAGTGGCTTCAGCCAAGTAGAATCTTCTACTTTGCTTGAAGTTGGACCAATTTGTTGACAGTTTTTTGGGGTCTGTTTTGAGACTTTATGCAACAATCAATTTGGTGATGGTGAATCTGTAAAGAGGCAGACAGTTGTAAATAGGAACCAATTTATAGTCGTTGTTTTGCTTGTTTATTAACCCTGATCCTGAGTATATCAAGTTCTACCTTGGCATGCTTAAAGGTTCAGGTTTTGGCATGCTTAGAGTTGACCGGCTGTACAGTCAAATCAGAACTAGAGGTGTTTTAGCCATCGTCGTGGTGTATAAGAGTACATCTCCTCTTTCAGGAATTGCAGGGTTTGATGTGGGTAAACCTAGGAATTGGGAGATGCCAGGTTTGCTTATGCATTGTATTCAGTTATATACAAATAAATCCTTGTTCTTCCAAAAACACTTTGCATGAACTCTGATGTGCAGCTGCAGTACCGTGGGAAATATACTTTTAGAGGTTTTCTGTAACCTTCATGATTTTTTCTTTTTTTCTTTTTTTCTTTTTACTTTTTTTATCAGGTTTTCGGCAATATACTAAATACCCCCTCTAGTGGTTGATAACATCGGAAAAGGTGTTTGCTTTCTTAGGATAATTTTAACAAGTGAGTCGCACTTTGCAGTTATTTGACTGCTAAAGCACATTGAATTGCAGACTATTAATGAGAGAGAGGCTGGCCTTTGTGATTCTTAAGTGTTGTGTTGCCCACTAAGATGAAAAATACTGAGCTCAAAAGTCAGGAGGGAGTAGCTGCAGTTGTTACTCTTCATTCAAAACCTTCTGGTTTTCCCTGCTCTCAAGAAATTTATGACATTGATAGATTTCCAAAAGATAATGGGAATGGAGAGCAACCATTGCATTTTGTAGGCCCTACCGAGTGGTAGACTGATAAAATAACAGAGGTGATAGAGCGTAATTTTTAAGATTACAACTTTATGCAAAAGTTTATCTATTTCCTAAGTTATCTCAATCTAGTTATTCATGAAAAGCAATTTTATGTCACTCAATTTATTTTAGAAGGGCGAACACTTCTTTTTTTTTTTTCTGGGATGAGAAAACTAAAAACAGTACTTGTCTGATTACCTAAATTCTGTGTGTATATTGTTTTCTTTGAAGAGAGTATGAGGCAGGCCCTCAAGTGATACGAGTTGCTGTCATGCTAGCAATGCAGGCAGAGGATTTCATCAGCCATGGTAAGCAGTGTCTTTATAGTGACTGCAGTGTGAAGTAGGAGTGCTTTTTTCATTTGGGGAATTCTCAAAATAGATCAGCCTAATAGAGATCTGAGATGCAGTGACCTTTAGTGGACCGGAAGATAAGTATCATCTATTGGGTTGAGTCTGTAAGGATGTGAAAAGAACATACTCATAGCTGGATATGTGTTTTGTTCTTGTGCATACTAATATTACAGTCAACAGCAAGAGATCTTTCTTAATGGGCTTGTAGGAGTATTCTCGTTGAGATCAGTGGGATTACTTGCGACTAAAGCTAGGCAAGCATATAATTCCTTTTAGGATTTGGGTTTCACATTAATTTAAGAACAAGAGAAGGAAAAGAAGAAACCTATGGTTTTGTTGTTTTTGTAGGGCATTTTTTATATAGATATTTCAATACAAACTTTAGTTACAGTCATATTTTCTAAATGTCTGATCTGTGTGAGATTTCCTGTCATTAAGAAGAGAGGTTGTAATAATACCTACTTCTCATTTTGCACTTATTGTCAGGAGGTCTGAGAGTGCTTTACAGAAGAAAGAGATTCGCACTGTTCTGGAACTTGGGACTGATAGGGAAATGGGGTATGATTTGCTTGCCTTGGGTCAGCCAATGAACTCTGTGAGAAAGTAAGAATATAGCCTGGAAATACAGCTTTCCTGCTTCTGCCCAGCCCAGCTCTTCATTCTCTCGGCCCTCTGAAGAAGAACGAGCTTGTAGAAAGGACTGCAGTAATTGGCAGGAAAATGCAGGGGCAGATGTGGTGAGAAAATATTTCAGAACATTTTTTTGTATTTGTTTATCATCACTTTCAGTTGTGTTATAGAAAAAGGTTGGAAGCCTCTTCTGACATCAGAGTTTATCTGCAAAGCACTTTTCTGTAGTGCTCAGCTGTGGCCACAAGATAGAGGTTTCCTGGCTGGCACACTGCCGGTGACCGGAGAGCACCACCAGAGTGGCGGCCCCCAGATCTCTTCTGAGACCTCTTGTAGGGTGGCAGTGCTCACAGGGAATTGCAGCTCCCTGCAGCAAGCTGTGCCATGGGTGGCACAGCTACTGAGCAATACTACGAACCAAGGCAAAGAAACAGAAAGGAGGCACTTGTATGAGTTCCAAGGCAGTTTATTACTAAGGAGGGGTCAGGGACAAGTAGGCAGAGGACTGAGGGTTGCAGCATCTTTTAAAGAGGGGAGGGTATGAGGGGTAGAAACAACCTTCATCCAATAGGGAAGCTTTAGGGGAGGAGAACACAATTGGGGTAATCCAATGAAGGCAGCACAGGGGTGGGAGCAGGCTTGACAGAGTTCAGCTTCATGATAGCTTTAGTGTTTATGCAGATGTTAAGGCAAAAATGTAGTGAAGAATGTTTCATGCTTTTTTTCTGCCTTTTTTGAGTTAGTACAATTTTTAGCTTTATTCGGGCTTATTTTCTCAGGCACAGATCGGTAGTGTAGCTATACTGTTGTTTGGTCACCTGGAAAATTAGGATCTGTGAATCACTGATAGCTCCAAAACGCTCCATTCTCCTGAATGGACTTTACTGCCAAGTAATCGACTTGCTGCTTGTTAAAATTCTCCCCTCTTCCTCTTCTCGTGTTGAATTCACTTTCAAAAACTGTTATAGAAATTAAAGCCTGAGAGAAATTCTGGGAACATTTTGTGGCTCTCTTTGCTTAGGCATATACTAATTAGCCACATAAAAGCAGTCTTTTGCTTAAAAAGTAGCAGTGATGAGGCTGCAGTTATATGCAATTGTTTATTTACCCACCAGAAGTTTCACAAGACATTCTGCAATTCAGTCCAGAGCGGTTCCTGGAAACTTACTATAAGTAAATGTTTAATTTTCTGTAAGGACGTATTTTTATAAAATAAAAACTGGACTCCTTCATGTCTATATCAAATTAATTTTTCAGGTGCCCCTAAGCAGGCTCAGTATTTTCTTGAATAGTTTCAAACTTAGCAGTGTAGGTATATTGAAATGTAATTTGAATTTCAAACAAAATTAGTCTGACTGAAGATAGGTCTCAGAGATATGTAGAGAAGCTGTTTTAAAAGTGTTCTTCCTCTTCAGACTAGCAACCAAATCTGAATCACAAAGGGTGACTACAGGCAAGAGAGCAGGATAAAATGGTCATTCTTGGCATGCATGTACATTACAGAACTTCTATTTCAATCCTCCACAGTATGAAATATGTCACATATTAAAACCAGATCTTCAGATTTTTTTAGTACTTCTCATGATTTTACATTACTTTTGTGGGATGATTTTGCTTCAAATATGGAGTTGCAGGCTCTGGAAGGCAGCCATGGGTGTCAGGACTACTGCAGACTCTGGGTTTAGCAGACCTGTGTTTATGTGTTTAAATAAAATCTTTCCTCCTGCTCAGGTATTAATGCTGGAGACAGCATATCTTTTACTACTGCAGTTCTTTATTATCAACCATCTGCTGAATAGAGTAAAGGTGCTTGTTTGGCAGCTTAACACAGCATCTGTCCATATATCAATGTAATTATATCAACTTCAACTTTGGCAGTCATCTGGAAAACCATAATTTAATTGGTGAACCTGCATATAAATGTAAAACAATGCAGGTATATTGTTCAAGTGGCATTTAAAAGCCAGGAAGAAAAGTCCCATTTGGCTGTTTCCAAAGTACAGCGGTGCCAGTTAGAATGAGAGATTGTTTTCTGCTGGCAAACCTCTGTGAGTGTTGGTGCCTTGAAGTTATAACTTACTCAGCAGAGCCAATGTGCCTGTCAGAAGGCTGTGGCCTGGGTCCTGATAAACAGAGAGATGGGTGGGGAGAGATGAAGAGGTGCTGGCAGGGGTAGATATTTAAGTCCATAACAAACAGCTCTCAAGGAAAATCTACATGGCTGCTCTCCTATTTCCAGGTGCTGCTGTTTTCCTCTGAAATGTGGACACTGTAAATGGTCTTGACAGGTTTTTGAGAAAATTTCTGATTCTCATTTTGTGTTCAATTAATGTATTGAAGAGAAGTGGTGAAGAGCATTGGGGGTTACCTTTCTGGCTGTCTTTTTCTTGAAGAAGACTTTACTTTTCTCTCTAGGTTGCAGTAAAAGCAAAGTAAAAATAATCCATCATGCTAACTGAATTCAAACAATAATTTTTTTGCCTTTTTATTTAAAATCTTGTATTGGGAACCTTTGCAGGGTCTCCTTCCAGGAGGTACTTCAGCATATACAGAAGTTAAAGTGCGTAACTGGTTTCCTGCAGGAAAAAAAAAGGTATTTATGCCTTTGAATAGGCTGCTAAATTTGAGTATTTGTGAATTTTTCTGTGGTAAAAGGAAACACAACACTAACAGAATCCACTCTGTTCAGCTTCTGTATGCTATGCTCTGGGCAGATGTTTTATGCTAAGGGTAGACAATGAGAGCACAATATGGTGGCACAGGTTATAGCATGTACCAACACCCTGAATACAGCATCCGTCAGGTCTCTGGGTATTTGAAATCAGAAAGTTAGGGCTGAGAGAAACCTCAAATTTTCATCTTGATGATTTTACAGTGACTGCCCTTGGCTGTCTGGTATTTCCCTGTAGACTTCTGTTGAGGAAGGTGCCACAACCCTCATCTCAAGGCTCTGCTGCAGTAAGAGAGAAAAAATATTTAGTATGATACCTAAACAACAAATCAGTTTGAAGGGAGCTCTGGAAACCTTCCTCAGTCTGTTACCAAAAATCAGAAATAATAAAAACTCCTTAACGCCAGTGTAGCATTATGAAGCTGGCATTCTTTATTTGGCCAGATGCATGAGGGGATATCCCCTTCAAAAATCATGCATGTTGAATATAGAAGAGGTCCTCTTTATATACTGTATTTTACATATATGGTTATTGATTTTCCCAGAATAAACATACATATGATAATAATTTCCCAGAAATCATTAACATATTTTCCCTCCCCTTTACATATGCATTCTTTTGTCCTGGGGTCTCTTTGGTGGTTCCTGGTGGTCCTTGACAACAGTATTTTCAGATTAAATTCTTATCTGTGAGGTTTCTGCTACTCTTAATATACATGTGGCACTTGAAGCAGTACACTTTAAAACACGAGGCTGAGATTGCTTCAGGGAAACCTCCTGCATCAGTGTTATGCTATCATCTGTGACATTAACTATAAAATATTTTGATTTCTGATGTGAGCCACTCATTCATATTTGTGGGAACAAGAGTTTGTAGATGGCAGGGAAAATTCAGGAGGCCTACTGAAATTTGTTATATATAATGGGAGAAAGGTGCTTCTACTCATTCTGTAACATCTAGGTATGCCATGAGAAGGGTAGATAATTCCTAAGTTATGCCTTTTAGCTTGCTTCTGCAGTGCTTTGCATGGCCTTAGTGATGTTGCACAAAACAGAGGTAAGCCTCACTTCCCTCAGGCTTATCCCAGTGAGTGTTAGCAGTTTTGAGATGTAGGACCCCACTGGTGATTGCACTGGGGAGGAGCACTGGTGCTGGGTGATGGATTTCTTTGGACTTACTCCATTGTTTGTTTTGCCGCTAAATATTCCATTTTGCTGCTAAATTTTGCAAGACTATTTGGGTATAAATGCAGCAGAAGCACAGAAAGCTCAAGAGCAGAGGGTACAATGATATTTTGGTGTAGAATAAATGATCCTCTTCAGCTATTTGCCTTTTTCACCTCTTTCTCTGTGCCATGCAGGGCTCATCTCCCTTGGTAAGAGGAGCCACTTGTGCTGGCTGTCAGTGGGGAAGAGCTTCTACAGCAGTCAGGGTCAGCCACCATCCCTTGTCCCAGTTCAGAGGGGACCTGTGGAGAGCCTGGCAGAGCTGCCTGCAACCCGGCCAGGCTGGGTGGTGCCGTGATGGGAGAAACATTCCTTGGTCACAGCATGTGAGCATGAAAGACATTTCCTAATCTTCTCATCAGCTCTCTTTGCTTTCATGAAGCCAATTAGGAAAAGGTGGAGAAAATGCTTTTTGATACTGTAGCATCACTTACATTATGACTTTTTTTCAGTATGACAGGAATCGAAGTTCAGCAGCCTTGAAAATGCTTCTGAAATATTTTTTGTTAAAGCTTTAGCAGAGATCACTGATTTTAAGAAAAAGGTGTGAAAGGCAGGCAGAGCAGTTTGTGATTTGGGTTCTTTCTTCATCATTTTTTACTTGAAAGATTATTGTGGCTGTTATCCTCTTCTAAAGGTTTTTTTAAAAAAGTAAACTTTTATATATTCATCTGGACTCTCAGATGAGAATTCTCTATTCTGGTCTTACCTGGTTTGTAACAGTTCTGAAAAACACCTAATTTGCTTTTCTCCCTGAGCAGCTGCAGATTTTGGTGTGTGAGCAAAATGAGGGTAATAAAAAGCCGCAGCAGGGATGCAAACACAGCAGTTTTTCTGTTAGCTACGTGTGTAAGCAAAGGTTCCCGACCATACATTTAATAGCTGTCTCTGTCGCTGTATTAGCCGCTGAACCCTTGACCTGGACCAAATGGTTGGTTGCTATGGCAACAGGTTGCACAGTAACAAGTCTTGTTCTTAGGTTGAAATCTTCTTGCTATTCTTAAATGTTAGTTTTGAGGAGATCAGAAGAAACTAGGAAATTCTTTTTGGAGAGGGAGAGGCGAAAATATTGATGTTCAGCTACCTGAGCATCTGCAGAGAGACAATCTTTGTTCCCTGAAGAAGGTAGTCAGCTCCCCCACTTTCTCTGCTTTGCTGAAGCAGAGGTCATCTGCTCACCAGCAAAAAAAAAAAAAAAAAAAAGAAGTAGTTCTTGGAAACAACAGTAGTTCTTGGAAACAACATGACTGTGGGAGATCCAGGGGAATTTGTTTGCTATACAACTTAACTCCTGATCCCGCTGAAGGCAATGGGAAAATATTAACAGCTTAACACTCCACTAACCTTGAAAATTTCTGAACTTAAAGTAAGCTCCTCATCAGCTCTTTTTAAGCTGGACTTGTGAGAGACTGGAAAGATTGATGTCTCGAGATGTTATGGGCTGTATGTGTGTGGAGGAAGGGGCAGTGCCTTGCCCTGTACACCCCCACCCTAGAGCCTGTATCCCAGCCTGGCAGTGGCTGCCAGTCCCTGGCACAGTAGAGGTGATGCTCTCACATCTGGAGCCCCTAGCTCAGCTCCTGAGTGGCCAAATGACCAAAGCCCCACCTGGGGGAAGGGCTCAGGAAGGCCAAGGGGTATTTAAGGCCTAATACAAGGCAGTCAGATGTCTTGAATGTACTGCCTCTTGGAATGTGTGTCTATACACTGCTGGAACCCAGGAGCTGGTAGCTATGTTTATTTTTTTTCTATATCTGTTCTGGTTTTCTTTCTTTCTTGCTTTCTCTTCTAACTCCCTCTTCTTGGACTTTTCAGTAACTTAAAATTGAGCTGTCTTTGACTTTGCAAAGTTGAATGAGCCAAGTTAATGCTTTAAAAAGTGTTATCTGTTGATTGAATGTTGCCCTAAACTTGCCAAATTTGTCTGATTTTCTAACTATGCCAGTAAAATCTTTTTTGTTGTTTTGACCTCTTGAGAGTATCTTCTTGGTATTTCTCCTGTGCATCTAACGCAGAGTACATGAACAACCGTAAGCCCTTTTAAAAGTCTCATTGATCATGGTTGTTTGGAGCCTTACAATACTAAAAAATGTTCTTGCTGTGGCAGTGGTCAAACACTGTGGCAGGGGCATGGGAGGTTGAAGGATTGCCAGCCATGGGAGCAGTCAGCACTCAGCATGGCTCTGGTGCGACTGAGTGGGATTTGGATTGGGTGACCTTCTGGGCTCCTTCCAGCTGAGGTCATTCTGCAAGTCCTTTTCTCTTTGGCCACAGAGAAAAGGAAATGTGATGGAAAGCCCAGACTAAGACTCTGCCTGTGTGTGGTACTGAAAATGAGTTTTGTGGTTACGTTGCCCTCCCTTACCCCAATCCTTGCCCCTGTCCTACACACTTCTTTTCCCTGGTGAATAGTGTCACCATGTCATACCTCAAATACTTGGTAATAAAATGTCACTGTAATTCCCCATGAGAACTCTTTGATATATCACTAATTTATTTTCTTACACTAAACATGCTGCTCTGTGTTTTACCTTTGCATCTTTTTGACATGTATAAAGTGAGGGGCATTTGGCACCACAGGCAGGAGCTTAAAGGAAAACTGAAATACAGATGTGGCATGTGATTGGAGAGGGGTGACACTGTTGAGCCAGGGATGGGTGAAATGACTTGTACGATTTCAGAAGGCAAATGAATGTTTATTCAAAAGCACCTCTCTTATAGAGAACATCGTGAATATTAATTCCATTGGTCTTAAAATAAAAACAAACATTTCACCTGATTGGTACCCTGGACTTAGGTCAGTGTGGTAGAACATATCTATAAGCAATATGAACAGAAAGCAAGATAATAGATTGTTTACATTCCTCTCCGACTTTTTCCCAGGCTTGGCCTGGCAGAAATCTTTCTCTTTTTCTCTCTGACTGAACTGAAAATATCCACAAAGGGGATCTTTTTTCCTTTGTGCCAGCAGCTGTCAACCTCTTGCACTGCCAGAACAGTCACTTATGTCTTTGCTGCTGCACTGTCATCCTGTCAGACAAGAGGCACAAGGAGGACTTAAGTGGGTTGTCCATTTACCCATCTCAATCTCAGAAAGATGTGAAGGGCTGCAGCCAAGCAATGTAAACAATCTAAAGAGTTCACTCAAGTGAAGGGATTGGCAGTGGCAGGAAGAAGACTGAAACAGAAGAAACAAAGATTGAAGGAATGTTTTCATGAGGCAGGAGGAACAAAAAAATGAAGAGAGTCTGATCTGACCTAACACATTTTAGGCGATTTTCCTGTAAATCTTCAATTAATTTACAAAGTTTTGCTAGTCCTCAGGATGCTGGAACAGTGCAGGTTTAAAAGGTTTCATCAGTTGTCAAGTGCTTCCACAGATGAACAACAAATCATAAAACCAACAGATTTTATTGCCAGAGGCCCAGCAGCCCAGCCAGTGAGTGCAATACCTGTCTCAACTTCCATATTGTGCAGTTGTGTCAGCAATTGCATTTAGGAGATATAAATCTTAAAGAGATTCCTACTTGTCATTAAAGAGATGTCAGAGCTTTCTTTGGGCATGGAAATGTCAAGCAAGCATCTTGATAAAATTCGGTGGTTGGTTACAGCTTGGCATTGCAGGATGTGTTGATGGTTACGTGGGGAACACAGAGATGCTCTCTGCTTCCTGTCCCAAAATATTCCTGCTATGCTGCTGAGCACTGGGACTGTCTGTGTGGCACCGTGCTGCAGACGCTCAGGAAGTCAGCAGGGTTTATATAAAGCTCTGCTGGGTTTGCAGAACCTTTTGGCTCCTTTCCAGCTTGGAAGTGGTGATATAAATAGAAGAATGTCTCACTTTTGAGGTCTGCTTTCTATTCACAGAAAGGAAGAACTTTGCTGGAGCTGTGATTTAATAGCTGTTAAATACAAATATCAAGACCAGTCCTATGATAGGCTGAACTGGTGGATCCCATTTCAATGGATATGGTGAGCTCAGTAGCATATAACATCACATCTCTGTTAGCTGGTTGCTGACACCTGAATAAGGTTTGGTGCTATGAAAGCAGGGTTCAAAAGTATCCATTCTCACACCTTCCGTCCCAGTTGTGCTTGACCCTGTTACCAAAAAGAAAAAAATGTTGCCTTTTTTTTTCTTTTTTCTTTTGGACAGATTAGCAAAATGTTTGGGACAGTGGTGGTTGGAGTTGGAATTGCTGGCTTAGCACGAATCCGAGACTTGATGAATCCGATGCCTTCTAGCCCTTCTGAGCACCTGAAACTCTTTGGATTTGTATCCAGGTTAGAAATTTCATCTTAGCATGTCTAATATGTATACTGCAGTGGTTTTTCTTCTTTTTTAAGCCAAAAAAGGGAAAGTTCCTGCAAATACACCTGTCATTCTGAGTGGCAGCTCAGAGGTGAATACAGAAAGCTTTGCAAGAGGGAACAAATAGGTTACCTTAGTGAGGTATCTTTCAGAAATTACTAAAATAAAAACTGAGAGATGTTCTTGCTGTCGAATCTGTGTGATAAAAATAAATTGTCTGACTGGAATTTCCTGTAGATTTAAGGTAGTGCAGACCATAATTGTGCTAATGATCTTGTGTCTGCATGACACTTCTAGAAATGTTAAGAAAAAGGTTTTAAAGAGTTTTAAAAAGTTATTTTGCAAAAAATACCCCAATACTCCAAATTCATAATAAAATTCTAGTATTTTTTAAACCAGGTATTGAACCTGTAGATATCTAAAGAAAATCTCCTTATTTGCTACATGCAATACGGTTGCTTTTTATCCTTCTTATGCATCTTAGAGAAAAAGAGTTTTTCTCACTAGTTTGGAACTGTGGAAATTTAGTATGGACCTCCCTCTGAGCATTCCTGCTGGACTGTCTGACCCATTACAGTGGAGCAGAAAAGTTTGAAATAGTTAGGCAGTACCCTTAATGGGTGTCAGATTGTGAATGTGTTTTTCCAGCTATATTTAAATTGTGCAGGGTTGTTTGAGACAGAAAGGACTGATCAGGTCATCCACTTTAGTTCCTGCCAAATACACTTTTGGTTCTCTGATGCTTGTGCTAATGCTACAGGTAGCCTTGAAGAGCACTGAAGATAGGGTTTCCACCATTGTTTTGTTTTGGTTTTTTTTGAGGAGCAATGATTTTGAAATGCATGATTCACAGTAATCTGATTTGGATCCCCATCACACACAATCACCACCTGTCTTTGCTTTCAAGTCCTGCTTGTGGCCTGCGTTCCTGCCCTCTGTCACCTATCCTAGCACTGTCAGGGTGCCTGCTCTAGTCAGTAGTAATGCAAGGGGCTTTTGGAGGGATTCTGTGTTTCATTTTCAGCTGGAGCTGTGCTCAGCTTGCTGCCCAAGAGAGCTTTCCCCTTAGCACTGACATGCTGTGTGTGTTGCAGGGTTAGCCGTCATAGCCAAGCATCTGCTTAGTCCCTCTCCTGCTTGTCTGTACTTGCAGTTGTGTGCATCCCTGCCACCTCGAGTGTCCCCATTGTCCAGGATGGTGGGGAGAAGTTCTCCCATAGGAGCACTGCTGTCTTTCAAGTCACTCTTTCACAACATCTCTTATTAAAAACTGAAATACTAAAACCAGAAGGACTTGACAGTTCAATAGCAGGCCAGTTTCTGGACTGATACCACCAATGCACACTGGTCCATTTTTTTCTCTTTTTCCATTCCACTTTTGTCTGTAAGTGCTCATGCTCTTCCTGGATAGGAAATTAGTTGTTATACCCTGGTTGAACTCAGTAGTCCATGGGAACAATTTTTGAGTACTGCTAGTATATGGACAGTGGTCCATGGGAACAATTTTTAAGTACTGCTATGTGGTTGGGGAAAATGGATTGTGATAGTTATACTCTGGTTCTATTTATGCTAAATATACAGGAGAAGTTTTGGCAATATTAATGAGGCTAAGCAGATTAGCCTGGAAGATGCTCTGAGAAACGAAGACATCCATGCAGCCTTCATCAGCACAGAGAACAAAAGCCATGAAGAAACCATCAGGTATTTTGGGGGGTTTTCCCCTGCTCTTTTCCCCATTTCCCCTATATTTTAGAAGCACAGAGGAGCTGTGTAAATCTGTTGAAGGAGAAGATATGAACACTGAGGAAAGACTGCCAGACTAGAGGCCTGAAGTGAATGATAGTGAGTTCCCTAGAGCACCAATAAGCCCTGTAAGAGAGTCGGATTTAAGATGCATTAATTTCTCAAGTAATTCCATTTCCGCACCTCTAGGCCTGTGTTTGATGGACAGGCAGCTTAAAACAGGATTTAAAGCCTTTCCTCACAGATTATATTGTGGAAGGATAGTCCAGTGCCTCACTCCAACTGCTTGCAAGTCTGTAAGTCATAAATTGCAGTGCTGAATGCTGTAGCATTTTAGCGACTTGTTGTAGGTGAGGGAGGGAATTCTGTGGCAGAAGAAGAATTAAAACCCTGCTCCCCTGCTGTTAAATGTGTGATGTAGCCACTACACCATCCTTCCTAGGAAAGTTGCCATTTATTGTTGTGCATCTCTTCATGTGAAGCTGGCTGTGGGAATGAGAAGCAGCTTGCAGAGTGAGAGAGGATTAGGATAATGTTCTTTTTAATGGCTGATCTTTTATCTCTTTCAGAATGTTCTTGGAAGCTGGGAAACATGTCCTTGTTGAGTACCCCATGGCTTTGTCTGCTAAGGCAGCGCATGAGCTCTGGGAGATGGCTGAGCAGAAAGGTAACACATTTGTTCTCAAGAGTGTAAGGAGTCTTACCTGTTGGGTCTGAACTCAAAGGCAAGTCTCCAGCCTACTTTTAGTCATCATGTGAAAGGGAGTATGACTGTCTCAGAGATGAGCCAGTCCAGGATGTAAGACTTGTGCCAACAGGGGAACTAACACACAAATGTCAATGCTAAGAGTAAGATATGTTTGCCCTCACAAAAACTCTAGCCTCTATTTGTGATGCTTAGAATGCAGTTAAAGAGGAAAAACTTTTATCAGTGTGATAGTAAACCACTTGATGAGTGCAGCTATCAGATTTGTGCAATTCCCTGTCCTCTCTCTCCCTGGAAATGACACTGTAGACAGCTCTCCTAGCTTCTAGCATTTGTGATGTACTAGCCACACACAGCTGTTCATGCTACTGTAGGCCAGCAAGGCATCCCTGTCTGAAAGACAGCTTGTCTCTAAGCAAAATCTCTTTATTTCCAGAAAGTGTGTGGTCCCATCCCAGTGGTGCAAAGGGATGAATGGGGCTTCAAGGGGAAGAGCAGTGCTGGTCAGAAGCAGAGTGCAAATCATTTGGACAAGCTGCATTTTTTATACCACTGCTTCTTAAAGATCTCCTTTGTGATTTTTGTTCTGAAACACTGGAGGTGTAGGATTTCTGCTTTCCTGTTTCCATGTACCAACACATTACTGCCTTGTTGCTCACCAAATGGTTTCACATTGAGCAGAATTTATGGCTCTTTTCTTGAAGTAGCAGGAGTTACTATTAACAGCCTACAATGATTCTCCTGGAAGTCTTCCAGAAAAACACATACTAAGTGCAGGACACATTTAACTTGTATTGGATAACCTCTATTTCAAAGTAGCCCAATTAATTGCAATTGGAGGGAGATATTCCTTAAAAAATTGTTCCAATCTAGGTCTGAGCATTATGCTTTCCCCCCCTCCCCACCTTCCTTTTTCTTTCTTACTGCCCTGGGAGGAAAAATGCAGAACAAGGAAATGTGAGGGGAAAGAAGCCAAGAATTAATAATCCATCCGTTACTCTGAAGACTCATGTTTCAGGCTTAGCTGGGTACTGGGTTTCATTGCAGAGTTTCTGTTAAACGTAGTGGCCACTGTCCCTGCAGTCTCTGTATTTGTTGTCTCCTGAAAATCCCCTAACCCAAACTGATGCTTCAGCATAGGGCCCATGTTTCCATGTTTGATTTCTTCCTGACATCACTTTCTGAACCATGAATATTTCTGCGTCAGTTCACACTGGTGGCTAGTGAAGCCTTTACTGTTTAGACATGACTTTGATTTACACAGAAATCTTTTATTTAATCTGTCCTGATATTTTTTGTGGTTTTGTTTTGGTTTTTTTTAATGGCAGGTAAAGTACTCCATGTGGAGCACATTGAACTTCTTACTGAAGAGTATAAACAGCTGAAAAAAGAGGTGGCTGGGAAAGACCTGGTGAAGGGAACTTTGCATTTCACAGGTCAGTAGCTGTGAAGAAATCAAAGTCCATCTGGATTTGCTCCTTAAAGATGCCAGTGCTTCCAGGCTTCATTCAGTCCTTTCACACAAAACTATCTATAAACTGAGTAGATACATAGGTACTGGTTCTGGGTAATTCCCTTGTTGAATCCACATACACCCTCCTGTCCTCACCGTGTCCTGAAGGGTTTGTTGTATATGTACTTTGTGCAGTCCTCTGCCATAGCTCATCAACTTCGACATTTTGACATTAGATGTGTTTACTGACTTTCCTACTCAGTCCATCCACTGACCTTTCTACACCCTGATCTTTAACCCTGCAACACTGCAGTTGCTTCATCCTTTCCTATGCAGAAGTCATTATTCTATTTCCTGATCCTCAAGAGTTTCTATTCCACCAGGTAGTGTCCTTGATGAAAACAAATCAGGATTCCCAGCTTTCAGTGGAATTGCCCGTCTGACGTGGCTAATTGACCTCTTTGGAGACCTCACTGTTACCTCTGCCACCAGAGAGAAGCAGAAGGATAAGAATTATTCCAGAATGACTGTTCACTTTCAGACGGCAAACAAGAAGTGAGTAATGTCTATGGCAGCACGTGAGCCAGGCTCCTCATCATCTGCAGGACTTCTGCTTGGAGGAGTTCTGCATTCTCTTTTCCTCTTGTGGAAACAGCATGGGTGGAGGCTAGCATGAAAGTCTACATGTCTTTTAAAGATGCATTTTATATTATTGAGTTTTATCTCCCTTTATTATGCAGTGACAATATCCTTCCTATCAACTAGGATATTTTTAATAGCCTTGCTAAAAATTGGTATATCATAACTATGAAATAAGTCCCTAGTATTTCATTCTGTCACTTGACTACTCAGCTTGATCCAGAGAATGGTGGAAACTCTCAGGTTTGGTCATTCTGGGCCATCTGTGCAAAGTTCATGTCCTTTCAAATAAGTTGAAGTTACTTACAACATCAGTTTAAAGCAACCAGATACAATTTGAGAATTACCTGATATGAAAAGGTAGAGAGAAACTATTCAATGGTGATGGAATTCCTTGTTTTTTTTCTTTTGTGGGTTTTTTTTTTTTATTGCAGATATGCTGATAGACCTCTTAAAAAGCTCAAACCTAACCCAGTGTTTTAGATAAATGTGTAGTTAAAGTAGTAACCCGAAGGACTGTTTGGGTAGTGAATAATCAGGGCTTCTTTAAACTCTTAACTTCACCACAGGCCTGCTGAAGCATTTCATCAGCTGCTCTACAAACCCCATTGCAGTTTATCATGGGATTATCATCTTGTCTTAGCAATCTTCCTCTCTCTTTAAATAAAACAGCATTTCCAATTCCTTTTAAAATGCAGTTGTGAGAGGACAGAACTCTGTATACAAGCTCTGTTTACCCTCTTAGCAATTTGCTAGTAACATAAGTAGCTGTAAAGATCTAGATAGGGTGAGATTTTGAACTAATTCCAGCAGATGGAACTAGTGGGTGGTTTAAACATTTCCCTGGCTGTCCTATCTCCTAGGTAGTTCTTAGCTGCTATTTATTATATTTGCTGGATACAGAACTGGTTCTGGATTACTTTTTTTTTCCTGCTCCTCAGCACTAACCGATATTTGCTTCTCTTGGCCACTACTGTTTGTATGGATCAGTGTTTTCTCACTATAAGTGTTTTAATAACTTTGGGGACAGTCAGTTTTATGCCTCTGGGATAATTTAGGGTGGGTGGAAAATTACATAGCGTTCCTGTATTGTATTCAGTGCTGGGGCCATATTTCCTGCTGACCTTCCCCCACTGACGTCACAGGAGTTACTGCAGTAGAGAATTTGGCCCACTCTCTGTCAAGTGAAGTTATAGCCCAGCAGTAATGGTGGTGGTGTTACAGATCTAATTTGCCCAACCTTTATCTTGCTGAAGGATGGTAAAGGTCTGTACCTTTCATGAGAGCTATCCCATCCTTTTTTGAAAGACATGAATTCAGTAACCTTGTGAAATCAGGTTAATTCATCCTATTTTCTGCCTTGGAAAATACAGCAGGTGCAGAATGCAGGGACCTGTGTTCTGCTTGTTAAGCAGGGATTTGTGTAAAGGGTATAGTCTGTCTCCACTGCACAGCCCACCCTCGCTGCTTGTCTGGCTCTGGGTGGATTTTGGAGGTGTGTTAATGCCTGCACCCAGCTATTTGAGAGATGACCTCTGCCTCTGTTGTGTGTCCAAGACAGCTGACAGCCTCTCTTGAGTAATCCAGGAAGAGCCAAACCTCTACTGACAGCCCGTCTGTTTTGGGACTGCAGTTCCTGTCCCAGGATTACAGAGCTTGGATTCAGTAAATGTCAGAAATCAATTTTTAGTGCAAGCTGGAGAGATAATGATTTGGGCAGTATTTATTTTAATGTTAACTAGGGATAGGGTCCAATTGTCTAATTCTCATGCAGGCTAAGGGAGCCTCTCATTGATTTAATGATAAATTAAAAATATTGGCATTTTCAAAGAGTTAAAAGTAAAATGTTTAAAAGAAGTTGAAGATATTTCCTAAACATATACTGAGAAGAAACATTTCAAGTTACGTTTTTATGGAGAGCTAAGCTTACAGAGTCTAATAAAATATCTTCAAATTGAACATTCACAGAAAATGATGTAATAGATGCTTTCTGCAGAAGTTGCTGCATGAAATTTTAAGCTGAGTGGACCCAGAATTCGTTCAAGCATGAAACCAGCTTAATTATTCTGGCAGTGCAAAGAATGTTTGCTTCATATTGGTTTGTTGAGCTATTGCAGTCCAGCGAGGTCCACTTATTATTTGAGGAAAAAAGGAATCAGAAAAGCAAAAAGTCTTTTTCAGTGTAGCTGAGAAAATGCTATCAGTTTACAATTTGGAAAGACAAAATGGCCATAGAAAGTCAGGGTATTTTCTTCACTGCAGACTTTGCTTTGCAAACAGTCAGTATAAAGGTGGTTTGTTAGTGCTTGATTAAATTTTCTTTTTCTTTAACTACCCAACATATGTAACCTGGCTTTATTCAGATATCAAAAACGTTGGATTTGTTGCTTGTAAGTAACTCTACTAACACTTCTAAATAACTAAATGTATCTGTAGCTAGTTAATACTTTGATACAAATCTTTAATGAAAGTGGGTAAATTGTCTATTTACCCAAAAAAAGCTACAACCCTTCACAATTTTCTAACATAAAACACAAATCTGTTCCTTAAGCTACAAAACTGCTTAAATAATGTGTGGGCTTACAACATACTTATCTTTATAGCAAAACAAGAGGCTTATTTCAGAGTAGAAGTTGTTAATTAAAAATGAATACATTTTGCTTACCAATCGAGTAGAATCAATCTCCCTTTGGGACTATAACTAAAAATCCAATTGCAGAAGAAGATAAATCTATTAGTAAATCCAACATTTTCCTGCTCACTGATCTAAATCCGTCATTCTAATCCCTTTGATTAATTTCTTCCCGCTCCACATGTTTGTGCTTCTGGTTCAGTGGCTTCCCAAGCTAGAGCAGAAGGCATACACTTGAGCCTGATCACTGGTGTGCATGTGCTCTAGATCACCCCAGGGAGGTGATTTGGATCATACCAAGAGCTCCTTGCTATTCCATGATGGAAATCTTTGCCTGTGCTTGCCCAGTGGTTTCTTTGTGCCTCCCCACCTGTCATAAAGCAGCTTTGAGTAACAGTGGCCTCAACCCTTTCTGACTCTTTACTATCATAGGAATATAAAACCAGCTCTGTCAAGTCAGAGCAAAGCCCAGCTTGCTCAGCAGCCTGCCTCTGACCCAGATCAACAGCCTTTACCTCAAGGAAGTAGGATGGGAACGTGGAACACACTGAGCAATATGGCCCTAAACACCCTTCTGGCTTGCAGTGACATGTAGCCCTGGGACTTCCTGAAACACATGGTACCTTTGCAGTTATTAGTCCTCTGAGATTTTTTTGGTGCATTCTTGTAGGCTGTGATTTGGATATTCCCTCCTCCCCCCCCCATTTGTTTCATTCTGTTCAATCAGGTTCATCTGGCCATGCTCAATTTGTAGGGGGAAGTGGTGGTGATGTGGAAGTACAGGTGAGCAAAGAATAATTGATATGACAATGGAAATACAGAAACTGATTCCTAGAGCGTAAAAGATGAGATATGCAGAAACATTAAGCTGAGCACTCTGCAGAATGTGTTCAGGGCAGATTGATAAGGATTTTCTTTCCAGCTCTAATGATACTGAAGATTTCATGGGCAGTACTTGGAGACAGAATTTATTCTTCCAGGCTATTGATGCCTTCCTAATTTGTGAGTGGCAGACTAAAGTAGGCCATAAAGGACTGTGGAAGGGCCATCAATAACCAAGTAAGAAAAATAATGTGCATCCTCTAAACAGAGGCAGTAGTGAGTGCTGATGAATGAGCTTCAGAAAGGCAATGGTATGGTTCAGGCAGTTGACAAAAGACCAGGAAGGGAGCATTGTGACTGTGGCTGATGTTGAGGGCCATTCCTCAAAGGCGTTGCAGTGTTGGGTCAAGGACTCTGTTAAGATCCATGAAGGGGCACAGCACGTCCCATGGCTCCTTTCCCCTCTGCCAAGAGGAGAAGTTGGGAAGGAAGGTGTGAGCTATGGAAGCCAATGGCCAGTTCCCCAGGCTTGGTTTGGAGACTGTGTAATCCTGTTGGTGTAAGACAGGACTCTGCTCTGATTAAGAAAGCCCTTCTTGAGACTCTGTGTAGGTATAATTTTTAGGATCAGCACAGTGCTCCCAGTGATGAGAATGAAACATTTTAAAAGTTCAAAGAGTATGGACACTTGTGTCTGTGTCAGTGAATTTGTTCATTGGGGTTCAGCTCACACAGTAGCACCTGGGTCATGATGATGTACCTCTGTGACTTAAATCTATTCTTGCTGGAGGAATGAGGGCCATTGAGTTTAGATGTGACTTAATTATATACAAAATTTTTGGACATTTAACTGCACTTTCCATGCAAGTCCACAAACAGCCCACAGACTTACCTCTTCCTTATGACGTGGTTTGATGATGCTTGCTTCACACTGTGCATAGCGAAAACAAAGCTGAACAGAGCTTAGATGGAAAGTCTGAAAGTTATATCATGAAACAGTGGCAGAGATAAGACTATTACCTGCTGTTGAGCTCTATAACCACAAGGCATGTTGGTCAAGACACATTGCCTAAATGTGCAATAATTGATATTTTAAAATGGTGCCTTTATTAGAGCATTTTCGGCAAATACTGAGAAAACAACCCAAAGAAATTAGAATTGTTGATTCAATTTCTTAATTAATATTTTTTTTCTGCTCCTTCACACTAGACCCTTGACTTGGATTGAAGAAAGGGGACCAGGGATGAGACGTGAAAAGAAAATCAACTTCTGTTTCACAAGTGGTTGCCTGGAGAATTTCCCTGAAGCCCCAAAGTCTTCTGTGGGCCTTTTCATGCAGGATCAGAACCTCTTTGCCAAGAAACTGCTGGGCCAGGTCTCCAAGGAGGAGCTGGCTGCTGAGAAATGGCGAATTTTGCGGTGTCTTGACCTTGCCGAGGTGATCCAGCAGTACTGTGAAGAGCCAGAGAAAATCTATTCCTGAGACTGCTCTTAGGGAAGGAAGAACATGGCAGACAGAAAAGCTCTATTGTCATCAAGCAGTTGCTATTTGTTTCATTACCTTCTTTTTGACTACTTGTGATTCATGGGCTCACCGGGTATTCTGGGAGAGTCTGGAATATACCCTGTGCCTTCTGGTTTGCACCAGACCAAAGCAATTCCCCTGCTCTGATGCATCCCCGTCCTTTCAGGCAGTTAGGAGCCTAGCAACAACCAGCTTTCCTGTGATTCAGCTGGGAATATCCCTGACAGTAGATCCTGCAGGACTGTCAATACTATATATAATTCTCTCTCCCAGGGTCCGTCCCCCCATTCCAGATATGTCTGGAAATGAACATTTCTCAAGAGTATTCCTGTACTATTTTCTAGAATGAAGTTCCAGTTCAGTTTTCCACCTCTTTACTTGAAATACAGAACTTGTGCCACCACAGTTTTGACCTTTTCTTCCAATTGCCCTGAATTGTTCTGTGCATTTACTCTAATTAGTATTCTTGCCTGTTAGGTATTGGGGGGTGGGGGGTGGTTTGTGTGTTTTTTTGCTTTTTTTTGGGTGTGGCTGGTTTTCACACTGGAGGTCAACTATCATCAAATTAAATCTGTATTGGTATCAAACCAGAATAGAAGAGTCTTGTCTCTTGATAGCGAGATGTTGATTTAATTCAATTTTTCTGGTGCCCTGTGCCAACATAGAAATCCTTTCCCAGGAGAGATGAGAAATATGCATTGAACTAATGCATTGCCTGCCTGCTCTCTACTGAACCTAAATATTTTTGGCTTTGTACTGGAAGCAGCATATTATTCTCCTTCATTTGTGTTCTAATTCAGCATGGGACTGGATCATAGCAAAAATAATAAATATCTTGCATTTAAGAAAAGAAAATCACTAATGCATTTCTGGAGACAGAGAAATTCATTGGGAATAATGATAAATTTAGAATAGCATTGTAGAAAACAGCAATTTGCAAATATGCCTGTGTGTTTATGCCATGGTTCAACCCCAGCTGGCAACTAAGCACTAGGCAGCTGCTTGCTTATTGCACCTCAGTGGGATGGCAGAGAGAATCAGAAAGGCAATAGTGAGGGGGGAAAAAGGGTGGGGTGAGATAAAGGTGGGTTGACAGTTTAACAGATAAAACAAAAACTGCACATGCAAGCAGAGCAAAGCAGGGAGTTCACTCTCTCTTTCCAGTGGGCAGGCAGGTGTTCAGCCACTCCCAGGACTTCAGAGCTGCATCACACATGACAGCTACTTGGGAAAGTGAGTGCCACCACTCTGAATGTCCCCCTGCCCTCATTCTCCTTCCCCAGCCTTATATGCCATATGCTATGGAATATTGCTTTGTGGTCAGCTGTCCTGCTGTGTCCACTCCCATATTCTTGTGCACCCCCAAACTACTTGCTGGTAGGATGGGGTGAGAGCAGGAAAGGCCTTGAGGCTGTGCGAACACAGCTTAGCAATAACTAAAACATCCCTGTGTTATCAACACTGTTTCCAGCAAAATCCAAAACACAGTCCCATATTAGCTACTCTGAATCAAATTAACTCTACCCCAGCCAAAACCACCCCAGGTTATAGCTTAAGACACCTGTGGGAATGGGTCTTTAGCATTTTTACTGTAGTCCCAGGATCACATGTAAACATTATCACTTCCCTAAAGAAGCATTTAAGTTTTAGAAGCCTAAGCACTGCACAATGCTATTAACAATTCCTCTGGTTGCCTTTTACTTTCTAATTACAGCATTTGCTGATGCTGTATTAATATAGAAGCCAACTTCAGTGTGTGCAATTGTTCTTTCAAACCAAAGCAATCTTTTTTTTTCTATTTTATTATATGGGCAATTTTTTAATAAGTGAGCACGTATGTTGTGAATGTATACATAATTGCAGCCAGTCATTATTGACAGTTAAGAGTCTTCCTTTGGGTAAATGTTCATTCAGAATCTGGATACAATTCACTCTGCTGGAAACAAGAAATAAAAGCCTGTACAATTTTCTTCCAAATCAGTCAGATTTTAGCAATGACTGGAGCTTGATGTGTGAATGAATTCTGTATGTGACATTTGTTTAAATCTCCCCTATCTGTTAAAATCAGTGAAAATTCTCCTGTTGCCTTCAGTGGATTGAGACCCATGTGAACTGGCAGCAGATTTCTGCAAGTAGATTGCATTCACAGGGATTTCTGTGCCACTGTGTTGGACATAGCGTGGGCAGATCTGATGCTCTGTGAGGGGGAATAGTGGATTTGTGGCAAAACACAAACAGTCCATCTGGAATCAGAATGAATAAGGATCTCCTGTGTGTGTCTGCTAGGTATGACAGCCAGTGAAAGTTCCTGTTCCTTGATAAACTCCTGATCTGTGAATATGGGGTAAATGCCATTCACTTACATGCCAACTCCTAATGGGTAGCTGGGGAGAGAGGGAAAAAGGAAAGGAGATTCACACATCTCTAGGCATCAGAATTAGTGAGCACTTCTCCCTGAGCATGCTTTGCAATTGCTAGTGGGAGCAGTATTTCCCTAGGAAACAAATTCATGGGAGCAGTGTAGAGCAGCACTATAATATTGTGCAGTGAATTGTCCTCTGGAGAAGCTTGCTTCTATAGAGAGCATCTGGGGAAATTAGCTGGTTAATTTGAGCTAGGGAAGGTAGATGCCTAGAGCTTGGATATCCCACACTCTCCTTCATTCCCCTCCCATTCCTTCCAGCTGACTTGCTTACCTACTACTGTCTGTCCTGCTTCTGGGAGCCTGCATCATCTAAATGGCTTTTCCTTCTGCCCTGTGAATTTGCCAAGGTACCATGGTCATTTGTATATGGGAGCTACTGGATGTCTAGTTCCAAATGTATGTATTGTTTAACTAGATGTCAAACTCATCAATAAAATACTGGAGCTCATCATCATTCTTTTCTGTTCCCTTTGTCCTTCATTAGCAGTTCCCATTGCCTGTGCTGAAAGTGTCTCTGTTGCAGCTGGTTTTTTTCCCTTTTCACTCCTCAAGGTCTGTGAAATCCTGCCAGGGTGTATAGGCTGTGATAATATCCTAAAGACCTCAGCTGTGTCCTTCTGTTTCAAAGTTCTGAATACTGCTGTGGTAGGATTTTTGACCTTACCTCACCTCATGAGCTCTCCCACAAAATTCCTGAACCCAGGCAGTTTTAGAGATACAAAGGTATGGAAAGGTAACTATAAGATGTGCCATGAGCAATTATTACATTTTTTTCTTTAGATGTAGCTGATTTTGTACTCATTCTGCTGGAAATCAGCCTACTCCTCTGGAACACTCCAGGAATTCCTTAGTAACTGCCTGATGCTATGAATTTTCCTGGTAAGTGCTATGATACACATTGCTCCCACGTGGAGGAGAGATGTTCCTTTCCTGACAGAGGCTGGAGATTGGCAGATGAGAGGTGTGGAATCACTAACTGCAGCAAGCTAGCTGAAACCTGGAAAAAGTAGTTTGATCCAAAGCCCTTCTCAGAGAACTAGAGGTCATGGGAATGGAAAATTTCCAAAAAGCAAAGAAAATAGATATTGGTATGAGGAGCTGGAAAGCTGTGTGAGAAGTTCTGGCTGAGATGGAGAGATGAGTATCATTCTGGGATCAACCTGAGAGCTTCTTCTGTGGGTCCTGGGAACAGGGTCTGAATTACCTTTGTGATTACTTAGGGTTATTAGGAAAAGTATGGGAACATGGGAGGTGGGATCAGCGAGAAGGCACAGAGTACCAGGGGACCCCACAGGAGTTGCTTGAGCTGGGATTATTTATGAGGAGGATGTCATTGGAACCTTCCCCCAAGCAGATCAGAGAGACAAGGAAGGGGGAAGGCAAGGGCTGGCAGCTGTGCAGACTGGAGCTGCCTTTCAAATGCTTCAAAACCAGGTTTTAAAAATGATAGCATGTTCAGAATGGCATCTGAGTAAAACTGCAGGGCTGAGTTGGGATTGCAGCTCCTCCAGCAGTTTGCAGAGGGGTCACAGCAGTAAAGACTGAACTGGACATCTATTTTTAGCTGTCATTCAAGATGTTTGAGTCCTTCAGGTGGATGTTTGATCCAGGGCCTTGGACATCCTCACAGGTTGCCAGTGTGCGATGCACCAAAGGGAAACTGGCAGCACTCTGTGCTGATGTAGTTCATGCAGTAGCACTTACTGCTCCCCAAGGCATGTGATGTGCTCTGTGCAGCAGTAATAAAACACAACACCAGAAAGCTAAGGATCTCCAGTAAAATAACTCCATGTTTTTGACAGAGATAGATATTTGGTTAGCCTTAAGTGCTCTAAGCTGCTATTTGTAGAGGCTGAATTAAATAAGGTTACAGGACTGTGTTGAGAAACCCATCAGAATTTTTGTTTAAAGAAGGCATGTAGGAGAGGTATTATCAGTAGCAGACTTCATCCCTAATCCAAAAGAACCAAGCCCTGAGATGGGAAGACAGAAGATGTCCATGCAGTACAGTTTGGTTCAATACAAAACACTGGAGCCAGCTCTGCCTGAGCTACCTCTGTTACCACAAGGGCTGGCTTGTAATGTAATTTCATTTGACAAGATGTGAACAGCTTCTCAGCAGAGCTGGGTGGCCCAAGTGGAGCACTGGGCTAACTCATCAGGCCAGGGAAACACACACAGAGCTCAGGCTGAACCCTTTGGCTCCTGGCCTTAGCAGCATCAACAGTAACTTCCTCCAGTTTACACTTACCTTTTGGACTGAAAAGGGAACTGAAACGCAGCTTCCAACCTGTGCTTTATGCTTTCTTGCTGACCTAACCTGATTAAAACAGACAGCTTTTCTCTCACCCTTGAACAAGACATAAGTGACAGGGCTGCCTGTGTTGTGATGGCAACAAAGCTGCAGGGACCATTGTGGTGTTACCAGTTACAAAGCCCCAGGTTTAGTGCTTGTCTTCCACATCTTGGCACTAAACACACCTTACTGGAGCCCAGCTGCATGCAGGTCAATAAGCAGAGCTAATAATTTAAGTAAAATTACCATCATCAGAAGCTCTGAATAGTAGCCTGCAGAAATGCATGCCAGAACTTAAAAAAATAAATGTGTCCTGATCTAATAAAAATCACATGGTCTAGGTTACTCCTTCCCAAAACTTCTCTAAAACTTCTTACTCAGGGAATCTTGGATCATGTTGTGTGTGAGCTGACTTTCTGATTTAGTTGCTGCTGCTGTAACAACCTGCCTTCTGGAGTTCCTATTTACCACACCTGGTGTATTGTGCCTTCCTGCCTGACCTCCAGTGAGTCATTCCTTTTCCCTGATAAAAGTCAATAAACAAGGAATCCAGTAACCTGTCTCTAAAAGAGCTAGATTGCCTCAAGATAGTGAATAAGTAATTAACAAATTAGGGCTTGCTGATGTTCTGTGTATGGGTGTTATTTAAGTAACAAATAAGTAAAAATAATTTTAAAATGCTAAGTTAATCATTAGGAGAAAGTCAATATAAGATTGACAGATTAACAATAATAATAACAATAACAACAACAACCACAATAATAAGATTAACAATAATATTGTCTGAAATAATGTCCCTTTGTGAATAGTCTGTCTTTTGGGAGTACTAAAACACCCCAGAAACAGATAGGATAAAGCTCTGTATTAGTAAAAAGCAGTGAGTGAACCATTAACTCTTTTTTTTCTTACATAATTCAGATGTTGTCTCCAATTCAAATATAGTTCAAATAGTCTCTTCCAATAATTTGGGAAGCAGGGCTCTGGCAGCATTTGGGTTTTTTATTTGATGATTGATTTATCACTGGTGTCTCAGTCTGAGTAGGCAGCAGTATCCTCCTCCTGTGTGACTCTTCAAGGACCTGTTTATATCTGTTGTCTCTCCCTCTCATGTACATCAAGGGCTCCTCTACCTTTTAGAAACAATGCAATTCCTGTGTAAGTAGTCATCTCTCCTGCATTCTGGCCCTTATTATAAAAAGTACTTGTAGATAACATGGCTTTGCAAAGACTTGGTGAGTTTTTAAATTAATGAGTTTCCCTCTTCTCAGTTTCCTCTGATGTGAGTTTTCATTTTATGAATTCCACCACTGGTGGATTTGTTATTGAGTTCAGCAGTTTTAAGTATTTTCTTTCTAGTACTGAAGCAAAATACATTTATTATAGAAAAGGCCTGGATGCTGACATTATCCTGTCATTGACTGTACATGCATTTTAATATTGCATTTTTGCATATGGGGACATTTTAATGACTAATTTTGTTCACATAGACAGTGTTCATGTTTAGCCCTTTTCTTTTACTATGCTGAAACCTATTTGTCTCCAGACTTCAAATGTTATAGAAATTTCTTTAAGAACTGTTAAGATGGGGAGTTACAAATGACCTATCATCATCTTTATCTTATTTTGACCTATGGTAAAATCCAAACTGCCTATGTTCCTGTTTCTACCTGTATGGCTTGATCTTGCCTGCTCGTCCAGCTGCATTGACCTCAGGCAAGATGGGTTTATGTGTGGGTCTGTGTGCACCTTGCCTCTCACCAGGCATGCTTTTTGCTTTGCACAGTGCAATCCACCTCTGCTGCAAACCTGCTGTGTTCTAACATTTGCTTCTCTTGTAATAGCACATCTTGCTGTTGTACCCTCACCTCTGTGGGCTCATGAGACTGTTGCTCATATCTGCTTTATTACAGATACCTGTTTTATTACATGACCATGTAGGTCATAACTGCACACCAGAGTACTCCTGTGTGCTGTTTATATCTTGTTTTTCTTTGTTAAATTATCAGCCATTACACTTTTCTCTACATTTGCTTTTGAGCTTGATTTTATTAGGAGCTCATCTTTCAGTTTGTCATCCCAGCCTGCCAAGGCACAGTCATTGTCAGCTGTAGCCAGGTTACATACTCATGAATCATTTTGGAATGTCCTTGATTTCACTCATCAGAGTGAAAATAATGGGCTTTGTTTAGCTCAAGCAGTGGACACAAGCTTTTTTTTTTTTTTTCCTATTCTATGCCTTATTTTGTTGCTTCCAAATCCTTTTACAGGCACAATGATCTCAGAAATTCAGCACTATGCCTGGCAGAGTGTAGCTGTGGTGTTTTAGGGTGCAATTTGGCACACACTTATTTGGGCAGGACCACCAAGCAACCACTGTTTGTCCCTGCCAAGCTGCCTCTATGCAACTGTAGTGCTTCCATCTTCTACTGCTTTACCTGTTGAAGTTCCCTGCTAATCACATTAAGGGGATTAGCAAGAGGATCAACAGAGGGCTGTAAAGAAAGCAAAAGGCAGCAGTAATTCTCCATCCAAAATCTGGCCAATAGTGGGAGGGATGAAGCATACTGTGGAGGGAGGAGGGAGAAGGCTGAGCAGTCATTCTCAGTCACCACTTCACCAGCACCCCCACAACAAGGTAGAAAGGTAGACTCAGCTAGGCAGTCTCACATTCCAAGCTCTTTTCCTTCTCCTTGATGTCCTACTAGAAGTGATTTCAAAGGGGCCAAGTGTCTGTGACACCAACCACAAAGAGAAACCTGGTAGAGGAAGGCTCCCTTTGCCTCTTACCTCAAACATGCCTTATTTCTTCTGAATTGTAGCAAAGAGCCACATTCCTTTTAGCATCTGTTTCAAGAGGCTCCTCCTTGCCAGCCCACAGCACCATCTGGGTTTTGGAAAGCAGGTGAGATAGGAGAGCAGCACAAAGTGAGGTCCAGCACCATGCCTGCCTTTTGATGCTCTGTATGAGAGTTATGCCTCACTGTGAGAGCAAGGAGAGTGATGGAGGAAATCCACCCAGGAGCAGGGTTTCACCTGCACACTCTGCTCTCTTTTTCTGCCTGCTAAATTCCTACCATGTGGTCTGCAGTAGTAAGGGCTTGTCCTGTGGCTTTGGAAATCCTTGAGTGGAGAACTTAAACATTTTCGCATGGGGTGAAGCTCTGGGCACAGTATAGGATTGGGCTGGTCACAGTCAGTTTGGATTTTTCTTATCATCTTTTGAGCAGCAGGATTTGTACCTTCTCTTTCTCAGAGCTTTGCTAGAGTCACCTTCTGAAGGAAGCAGTGATGCCTTGACTGGCTGCATGGGTCTGAACAGCCATGCTGCTGCCTCAGGAAAGTCCAACAATCTACCAACTCCCTTGGGGAAGCATTGGAATTTGATCTGTAGCATCACAAATACAACAAAATAGTGAATGTAAACCTCAGTTTTTTTCTCACTCCATTATATGTAGACCTCTCTCTCTCTTCACAAGTATTTTGTACAGATTCAAGTTGCCAGCCCCAGTACAAAGGTGAAACCAGTGGTTCTGGAGAATGATTAGTTGGCACAATACAGATGTATGGGGAAAGGATAAAAAAGTGAAAAACTAAATAATTCCAATAAAGAAAAAGTAGGGGAATTTTTACCTCTACTCTCAGTTGCCTCAGTAAGATAATCTACAAGGTTCATTTATCCTCTGCATATGCAGCTGAAAGGATTTTTTTCTGCATTCATATTCAGTTTCCAACAGCTTATAAGAACATGTCACTCACTATGCTCTGGTCCCTGAGTATGTTCATGCTTGTTTATTAGGCAGAAAACTGCAGTAAATCATAATCAGGTAGCTATTACTGGCAGTGTAATATCTTGCTATTAATGCAGCTCTGATCTCTTGGAAATTCATGACACAAACGAAGATATATCAACAACTCAGACTCAGTCCTGTGAACATATCCCACTGATTCTTAATGCATTAAATAATCACAGTTTAATCTGCCTGTCTGCTTTTGGCTATTCATGTCAGGAAACAGATTTGTTTTAACCAGTGTCTTGCAGCTATTTTCTTTTTGACCAGTTTATTCAGACTAAAGCAAACAGTTTTCACATAGTGAAAGCCTCACACAAGAGTCCCTAACTGTGCAAAAACAATACAAAGGGTAACAATATCAAAATGTACTACATCTCACCCACTTTCTTCAAAACGCAGAAAAACAGAGAGCCTCTTGAGTTGGTGCTTGTCTATTCGAGCTGCTTTTAAGACTCTCTCAGAGAAGCTGTGCCATTAACCTGTCACAGGAAAAGACAAAAGCAAAGCTGGAGGGACATCTGTTGATTAGAGGTGCAACAAAATTCGTCCCAGCAGCGAGAAGGAGTGGGATTTATTCAAGGGAGGTGTTCAGTGGTAGCGTGTGGATGCAGAAGTGGAACCATGTCATTTGTCTGGCTGTCACAGAATAAACACAGAGCGAATAAAGGCCAACCTGAGCATGTCTGGGGCAGAGCTGGCAAGAGAGTAATTCAATTTCGTGGCGCCAGAATGGATTTTTTTCCAGACTGGGATAAAGCAGAATTTCTGACCCATTTTTGCAGACTTGGAAAGTGAGTTTGAATGGTGAATGAGATCTCTAAACTGTAAAGTAGCACTTTGCCTCATTTACAACAGATCTGGGTTTTTTCTCCTTTTTCTCAGATCACTTTGAGTCAGGCAGAAAAAACAACTCACAGGATGGGTTTTTTCTTTCAATGTAGACTTTATGACTGTCAGGAAATATTCTAATTAAATGAAACAGAAAATAGAAAAGTAGCTCTATTTGGAAATTGAAAAGTACTTTTCTGGGATTGAGCAACACCATGTGTGATGTCATTTTTTTCAAGCCAGCTCATTGTATGAGTTTCAGGGGTGGTAGACAAAAATAGTTAAATTACTAAAATCAGATTTTAAATAGAAAAAAAAACCCAAACATAACAAAAACTTAAAATTTAAATCTGGGAAAAAAATTCCTTTTGAAATTAAAATGCAATGGCTGTAGTTATTATGTAAGTAACATTAAATAATGAGATAATATCAACAAAAAAAATGCATATTTTCCACCTAAGTTTAAGATAAAGTTTCTGAAATAGGGGAAAGCCCTTGGCAAAATGACTAGGGCCAGAATTTTCTGAATTAGTAAAATAGATTTCTATGGCCCTAACTTCTCACAGAATGCTTTTTTCATTTTACTCCATTTATTTCAGTATACCTGCCTCCAAACAATGACTAAGCAGTAGCTAACAAACATACTGGAAGTTTATAAAGCAGAAATACTTGCTTGGTTCTTTAGGTCTGGGCTTACAAACAGAGTTTTATATTACTGCTCTTATAAACTAGAATAGCCCACATGCCATCCAAAGCAAATCACAAATGAAGTGCTGATAGCTCAGTAAATAAGAAATGCCATTTTTTCTAGAATAATAAAATGCTCCCAGTGGGTATCTGAATACAAACACTGTAGGTATATGAATATGCCTTGCATTCTATCCTCCAGAGTAACAGACAATAAGAAAAAGTGAAATGTAACTTTTACACAAAAGTTATTTATGTTCTTGTCAGTGGTTCTTCATTGATGCAGTTCAATTCTGGTTTCAAAAGTAAGTACAAAGTACATATTCAACACATTTAAAACCTGTTATTTACATTGAAGTGATTTGCCTTACTGAATTAAATCCAAATTTTCATAGTTTTAAACTACTTTGATACCAATATATTATTAATTTGTCACTTGATCTATATATATATATATAAAAAATAGACAATATTTTAATATTTTAGACAACTCCAACCATTCTATGATAGTAGCCTGTCATGTGTCTAGTATCTAACTGAAATTTCTTGGTTTCCAGCTGTGCAAAGAGATGGAAAATTCTTCAGAAGAGTCACCTTAGTGATAGCCCAAACTCAGAATTTTGGCCCCATCATATTTTTCCCTGTGTCCCTAACCCCCAAGTGAGATACCAGGGTCTTGGTGTATTTGGGATATTTCCACTGCTTCCAGAGAAGTTGTAGAGCTTTTAGAGGTTCTGTGCAACACCTGGAAACACACAGCCAACACCTGGAAATACTTATCTGGAGAAAAGGAATGCATCCTGCATGGTATGAAAGACACTATCAGAGATGAAACTTAACTTTGGTCTATTTCCTCTTAACCACAACTGACAATTACTTCAACGTTCCTTCAGCCCCACAAGGAAGTCATCTTGATGGAAACCAGAACTGGGACATGACAACTAATCTGGAGCTGAGTGTGGAGCTGCAAAATGAGGTGTTTACATGTCTGGCTTTGACTGCAGTCATGGTCCAGGTTTATGCTGTAGGAAAATGTAGAATGTAAGTGAAAGGTTTAATGTTGTAGACTAGGAAACTGCAGTTATTATTCTTTTTTTGAAGGAGTTGCTGTTCTTGAAGTATGGCAACCTTCCTATTGCTCACCTGAGGAGGAGAGGAGTGAGCACAGCCAGGATGTTGGGAAGGCATGGGCTCCTAAAAGGCTTCACAGCCTCTTTCTGGTTCTGACAGTAATCAAGAGAAATGGTACCTAGAATCTGGATGTAGAAATGTTTCCTGCCTTTGTCATCCAGGTCAAGAAAAAGTGGAAAGCAGGGGGACTTTTCATCTTGTTCTGGAAAATGGCAGTACATGCTTTTAAATATATATGTAACCTATGTATTCATTAATGACTAAAGATATATCTCCTCTTAACCATATGTTTATATTCTGTTAAGTGACTGTGGCATCAAGGATTTCTAACTTTCCTGCCCTTCTGTTTCTCCGAGATCAAGCTGATTTCTTTCATTCAGACATCTGCCTCTCTTAACCCCATCTGCCAAGTGCTTCTCTGCTGGCCTGTCACTGCTTGACATCACCCCATGGGTTGTGTCCAGCTGTGCCCTCTCCTGTGGCTAACATGGCCCAGCTGCTACAGACTCTTTTCCATCCTAACACCCAGCAGCCAGCAGAGAATTTGGGAGAGGAAGGAAAGGCTTGCCACCTCTTCAGTCAGTCAGGTTGAGCCCAGGACATGTTTGGGTACTTTCCTCTGAACACTTGTTTAGTGAAGGAGCATTTCTTATGCCAAAGCTGCACGGAAGAGAAGGGCAGAAAACCACCCAGCACACCAAGCAAGTCCTCTGGGTTCTGTGAGAAAAAGATTACCTCTGTAGGTTGGGGCTGGCTGGAGCTATGCAATACCTTCCAAATGGCTCGTAATGTTAGATGTGTTAAATGTAGGAGTGGTGCTGGCTTACCTGTAGTTCTTCATACTTGTGGTTTTGTGTTGGGTTAAGTAAAGAAGCCTCAGCTATAATTATTTTGCGTGGGAGGAGTCCCTAGTTTTGAAGCAAGACTCAGTGCAGGGGTTCACATTAGGATCTCCAGGATGTTCATTTATGAGCACAGTTTTCCTGAGGAATAGAGGTAGAAGGACAGGAAACCTGAAGAATCACCTAAATACTATAAACTTCCTATGTAGCTGTGGCACTCTGTAAAAAAGTTGGTTTTGAAAATGGAAGTCCAAAAAAGATGTTTAATTTTTCCCTAAGTGTCAAAGTTGTTTTGTTTAAAACAAGCATATGTAACGTTTGTAAAACAAAGGAAAAAAAATAGAAGAATTAACATTATAATATTACTTGAAATACAAATCTACCATTGATTTCACTCCCTGAGTGCAGCAGTTCACTGTGTTTTACAAGAAGGTTCAGCCAGAACAAGGATTGAATTCATTATTTTTATTTATTAATGCTTATTCTGTTATACAGAAGTGAGGGAGGAGGAAGGGGCGGAATGGAGGCTCCTTCTTTGTGTGGGAAAAAGGACATCTGAAAATTAGCTCTGTTTCCAAGCTGGGAGCTGACTCTTCTCCCCAGGGAAGTATTCTCCATCTGCATTGCTACTCTGAATCAGCAGAGCTCCAGAGTAACTGGAAGAGCATGTGGCTGGGGAGAGATTAGAAGAGCAAGAAGCAACTTGATGTTGCCTTAGGGACAATGCAATCTCCAGCAGCAAAGACCAGAAGGAAACGAATCTCCCCTTGAAGCATGGTTTTTTGTCACTGATACTACCAGCATGCCACAAGAAATCATTATCAAAAAGAGCACTGTCCAAAGCTAGGTAAACCTGGATGGTGCTAAGTTACTTTTCTTGGGAGATGAGATGCATCCAGTGTTACTAAAACCTCCTCACCTCCTGAGCTGTACTATTTCAGCCTTAGGCAATGTCAGAATTTAGGTATGACAGCCATGTTTTATGCCTGCTGACTTAATTTGAGTTTACTTTATCAACCTTATTGGGAATGCAGCCCAAAGACTGAATTTCCATTCTCAGAGACAGTCATGGTTCACCTTGACCCTGACTGGCTGTAAGGTGACAAATCTCAAAGCTCCGTGCAAAACAAGAACATAATGGATTGGCAAAGTCAATTGTTGCACTTGTAACATGAAAAGAAAGTTTTTCTTGCAGTCCAGCATGCTTCCCCTGCAGTGTGTAAGTCTGAAATTATTGATCCTATTTCAAGTTATATGCAAATCCAGGAACCATCCTAGGTTTTGAATAGCAATTGCTAGTGTTAAGTGCTGTGAGCACCACATTCTTCTCTGACACTTCAAGCAGGTAATACCTGTGTATTTTAAAACTGGATCAAACCTCTTTGTTGAATGGAAACAACCTAGGAATGCTAGTAGAATGGACTAGTCTGGTTTAATCCACTGAATTAGTTTATTTTTACAAGATTTTTTTGAACTGGTGAATCCAGTTTCTTTTGAATATAGATAGCACATCCTCCAAACATCATTCATATCTTACACTGGCATACTGCCTCCTCTTGTTATTTTTGTTTTACAATAAAATCAGAGTCTGTTTACTCAGTTTGTGCAAGATCCTTTGTAATTGCTGTAGCAATATGTAAATTCAAGTTGGACTGACTTTTAGTATCCCTCTTAGTGTTGAAGCACAAAGTTTAGTGTTTGCAGGAGGGACTTAAAGATGAAACAAGACCAACAAAACACGTGAAACCTTCAGTGCTTTTAGAGCACATGGGGTTTCTAAATCAAAAGGAAAAGAGCTGCAAAATGCTGTACTGAGCTGATATTATCATCAGAATATCTTCCTCTTCTGTTGGTTGTGCCCTATAGGTCTCTGTTGGTCTCAGAATACCAATCCCCTGATATGGTCACTTTTTTGTTAAATGAGCTGTCCAAGAATGGGCAGGGATAAAATAGTGTCAGTGGAACAGTCACTCAGCCTTTGAGAAACTATGGTCAACATCTTTTTGAGACTGATGAAGTGGATGCTTCTGAATATGAACTACTGAATGTCCTGGCTGGCCTTGCAGCAGCAAAAGACTTGAAAAGAGCTGAGCTTGAGTGAGGAAAGGGCTCAGTGAACTAAATATAAGATAAGATTTGCAGGTGGATTTAGGGTTTTGACAGAGAGAAGAATGTCTGTGGGAAAAGCTGGTGAAAGCAAACCTTAGAGGACATCTAGGAGAAGATGAGGGGAATCTCAGAGAAGAATCTTTAGATTCTCAAAAGGACAATCTAGAGCTGGGTTTGGAAGCGGAGAGGGAGCCTGAGAGAGGGAAAGTATGGGTGAAATGGCTGGGCAGGAGAGTGAAATACTGTGTGGAGAGCAGTGATTAGTGGTGTTCCTCAGGGGCCAAATATAGGGACTGTATAATACCTTTGTCAGTGACATGTGCAGTGGGATCAAGCACACCCTCAGCAAGTTTGCTGATGACACTGAGCTGTGTGGTGCAGTCAACACACTCGAGGGAGGGAATAATGCTATCCAGAGGGATCTGGACCTGAGAGATGGACCTGTGTGAACTTCATGGAGTACAAGGCCAACTGCTAGGTTCTACACCTAGCCCTGGGGAGAAGGAGCTGGGGGAGTTGGGTGACAAAAAGCTTGACATGACCCAATGTGAACTTGCAGCCCAAAAATCCAACCATGTCCTGAGCTGCATCCAAAGCAGCATGGCCAGCAGGGCCAGGGAGGTAATTTTGTTCATCTATTCTTGTGAGACCCCACTCTGAATTCTGCACCCAGCTCTAGGGGCCTCAAGACAAGAAGGACATGGACCTGCTGGAGCACATCCAAAGTAGGGCC
Source organism: Chloebia gouldiae (assembly GCA_003676055.1). Classification (NCBI taxonomy): domain Eukaryota; kingdom Metazoa; phylum Chordata; class Aves; order Passeriformes; family Passeridae; genus Chloebia; species Chloebia gouldiae. The sequence continues at coordinate 49,738,173 of QUSF01000003.1, read as the reverse complement.
AAAAACTCTCAGAGGGCTGGAACCTGTCTCCTATGAACACAGGCTGAGAGAGCTGGGCTTGTTCAGTCTAGAGAAGAGAAGGCTCCAAGGAGGCCTTAGAGCAGCCTTCCTGTACCTTAAGGGAGTTAAAAGAGAGCTGGAGAGAGACTTTTTACAAGGGCCTGTAGTGGCAGGACAAGAGGGAATGGCTTTAGATGAGACATAAGGAAGAAAATATTTTCTGTGAGGGTGGTGAAACACTGGAAGAGGTTGCAGAGAGAAGTTGTAGATACCCAGTCCCTAATATTGTTCAGGGCCAGAGTGGATGGGTCCTTGAGTAACCTCATCTAATGGAAGATGTCCCTGCCTGTGGTGGGGGAATCTATCCACAGCCACTCTTGCATTCAGAATCCACTAACACAGGAAGAGGTTTGTAACACATCACAGTGGATATCCTGCAGATACTCCTTAGAAACAATGGAGAAAACTGTAATAATGTCTCCTTGATAATGCCATAGAAGAACCTAAGGATGCTGCTGTGTTTGGTGGAGATTGAATGGTTGTGGGAAGGCAATGTATGTTGTACTGCTCGACTCAAATCTAGAAATAGGTACAAAATTTTCAACACATCTTTTCCTTCTCATGAGCATTTTATCCCAGAATGTCCCAATAGGCCCAAAAACAAAACATAATGGCTAAAGTTGTCCAGAAAATGCAGAGCAAATGTGACTTTTCATCAAAAAAGGAATAAACCAGAAGTCACTCTACATATAGAGGAGAAAAAGCAAGCTGATATATCACTTCATTAAACTATTTATTAAGCAATTTTTAATTTTAATTCTTGAAAATTGATTCATGAACTATCAATTTATTAATATAGGTTTTGTACAATAAAAAGATTTCTTGGCAGTTAAAAATTGGGGAATTTAAAAATTGGATGTCAGTTGATGCATTATACCTTATTAAACCTTTTATCTTTCCATAGGGAAAAGCCTCAGCAGCCTCAGTATTCTTTCTTAGAGCAATAGTTTTTTCAAGATGAAGTAGTTCCAATTCTAAGCTTATGAAGAAGAAAATCAGGTAACAGACAGAAAAATACTTGCATGTGCTTCACTTGAAGTTAAAATCAGAAAGGAAATAAAATGTTCTCCCTACACCTAAGTCTCGTTGCCTAATAAAAAATAAGGAAAATCCATCTGCCACTAATGGGAAGCTGAGCCAGATTCAAATAGGTGTTGTAAGTCATATGAAATCAGAGATAAAATTAGTGAATGAAATGTGTCTACAGCAGCACAGATGTGTATGAAATACCTGGTTCTGCCAGGCTTACATAGCGCTTCTGTGTGCTCCAAGGAGGGGAACACAGGACTGTTAGTACCTACCTGAGCTTCATGTTGGTGTTATGGACTATCTGATTTGTGTCTAGTTCTATCATCAGCATGCATTTATTTGACTGTAGTTGAACAAAATGTGAATGGTAACAAGGAATAGCCTTCAAAAATGTTGACAACGGCTATTGTATGACATTTTTAAGGTATTTTTTAAGATGTGTGCAAAATTGATTGCGTTCCCTTGTAGCCCATCCTACTGCAGCTCTTAAGTTCATCCACCAGCTGAGCCAGAATTATATTACAGGCTTTGATCTACTCTAAGTCTGCTGCAGGCATGACAGAAAAGCACCCTCCTTGATCAATGCCCTGAAGCAACAGAAACTTGATGTGGAAGTTTTCTTCCAGATGACAAATGTTGACTGAACAGAGCAGTGGGATTTGGCAATGGAATAATTTTTAAGTAACTGGGTGCATCCGAACATGTTTAATAACATGCAGTTTTGCAGGTTATGTGTAATGTGAAAACCTGACAAATTTCAAGTTGCCATGACAGCTTTGTCATAGAAACTGTACACTTTCATATGGAAATGGTGACAGAAATGATGTGTGAGTTTTAAGTAATCAGTAGATGAGATGGCACTGGGGACAGGGAGTCAATTTGGCAACCAAAAGACAAAATGTTAGAAAATGGAGAGAAAGAGAGAGATTTGGGATGCTGGAGAGGATGTCAGCCTGTGGCCTCTGTGCTTGAGGGACTGGTGGGAAGAGAAGCAGCAAGCTAGGGCCAGAAGCAGAGGTCATGGGTTGACATTAATAGTTCTCAGTGGGAGGACATAGAAAAAGGCTTAAAAGCTATTCAGAATGCATGTAGCAAGACATCCAGTCAAGAAGCATTAAATAGCTTCTAGGAGAGTTGTGTGCCAGGCCAGTTCATGTCAACAAGTTCCTGCACATCATGCAGCACATAACTCACTCCCATGTTTACAAGTAGGATATAGAGAAGCCCAGCATGGAGATGGGGAGGGAGGAAAGCATTTGGGTCCATAAACCACAAGGGGCTGAAACCAGGCAAAATAATTAACATGAACTGAGAGAGGAAAAAGGAGTGCTTGGTGGTCCACCCTTCCCAGGAGGAAGGTGGGCCCAAGGACTCATCACCATGCTTGTGGCAGTGCCAGATACTCTGCTTGTTTGCAGACACTGTGGAAGTACATCCAGGCTGTATTGTACAGGTTATGTCCTCCACAGATAAGAGCAGAAATTCACCATGGAGTTTGGGCAGCCCTGGATGCCTTATATTCACAGAGGGGTAGTGCCTGGACATGGTACTCCGAGGTGCTGGAGAGTGCATTGCTGGCAAGTGATTTACCTTGGTGAGGAGGCCCCAAAGGCATCTGCTGGATGCAGGGTGATGCCCGGGCTACAAGGGTTGAAGAAGGCAAGAGCAAGGTAACCTGGGGTGCAGAGCATGTCCGATTTGTGGCATAAGCCTGCTGACGTGGCTGCTGGGGGTTTTGTTTAGCAATCAAACAAGTAACACAGGTGGTAGACAGAGTCCTTGGTCACAAGGCCCACAGTGTTCAGCTGCTGACCTTTTGCTATTGCTGCTCTGCAAGCTGCAGGTCAGCAGAAGTGAGTTATCCCTCATCTCTGGTGGGATGTGACAAGGTAATGAGCAGACAGCTAAAGCAGTTACAGCCTAAGGAGTCTAAATCTCCAGAGAGATGCAGACTTGCTAGGAAATTCTGCTTGGTTAGAGCTACCCCACACATGCTCAGAGTATCTACCGTGTGCAGTCATTTAGTGAGCTTTTCCTAATAAAATGACATTATAATATTGTTGGTCATTTGCATGCACAAAGCTGAAGGCTTAGAAGAAAACTTGAAGAAATGTATGGAAAGCAGAGATCTTGAATCCCCTGAAAGGATTTGGAAGTTCCAAAACCCTGAGCATTATTACACGGGTTTGTTGGACAGTTATGAAGAAACAGGAATGAATGTTAGTGAGGTTTCAGAAGACTGATGTACAGAGAGAAAGTGGATCATAAAGGTGGGGATGAAGAAAAGATAGAAGACTCAGGAGGAACACTTGGAAAATTAGCTGAAGACTGATGCAAACTAGCAAGGATTTTTTTTTTTTTAATTAACAAAAAGGAACAGTGAAAGTAGGGAAATAAGGGATTTAAAGAAAAGAGATATAAAGAAGGGCTGGGATGTTAAGGAGGTATCAAGTACAGAGGGAAACACTGGGACTGATCCCAGAGGACTGTGCTCCTACTGTCAGCTTGTATTTTTGGGTTACTTTACCTAATCAATTAAATATTACCCGTAACTCATTTTTGCAGTGAACTTTATTCCAAAAATTGTCCCTGCTGCTCTTGAAATAGCAACCTGCAGGCTTGCCAAAATGTAGCTTCTTTTCGCAGGTCAAGTTCACCCAAGTTTGTCCCCCAGTTGCATCTGGCTGTTTCACCTCCAAAGAAGCTCAGCAGGGTAGTATCCCCTTTTTATGCCTCAGCACCCTCCTGTCCTGTAAGTGCAACATCCACACCTTGGTGCATCAGGACAGTGTTACAGAAAACACTGCTGGTGACCATTTGGAGAGAAATCTACATAGAGAGGCTTCATCAGCCTTGGGTCTCCGTCATGCTCTCTGTCTCACGTGTTCCAAGGGGAAAGAGTGCCTCAAGATAACCTCTTTGCTCCTCTGGGAGAGGCAGAAACTGCTTTGTGACTCCTTGGTGGTTCACCCATTAATGGAAAAAACATGAAAACACATGACCTGGTCAGTCAAAAATCTGACCAAAGCTCAGTAATTTCTGTTTGTATACTAGCAGCTACCAGCAAAGGAACCAAGGCAAATGTAACAATTCAGGATATATTTTTTAACCTGGCAGCATGGACTTAGCTTCTTTTCCTGGATTTATGGCTCTGAGAAATAAATTTCAGGCCACTCTTCATTTCTGTTTAATACTATTTGTGTGAAGACTCTCTCCGGAGTCTTGTATTAGCTTAACAGATGGAGCCAGGGCAGAGATTCATACTGTGATGCTTATTTATTAATACAGCTTTTCCTGAGACAGGGAAAAAATATGTTTTTGTAGGAAACCTTTTCCCCTTTTCCTGGAATGGAAAAAGAATGACATCTGGACCTCTCCATTCAGCTGTGCTTGGGATACATATTTTCCCCAGATATGTATTTCTGAATCTCATGATGATCTGGTTGCTTAGAAGTAGCTCCAGTAACCAGTTTCTTTTTCCCACAGAAATCTGTTTGAATAAAACAGCACTTTTGTTCTATGTCAGTACCTTTTTTCTTTTTTTGATTTCAAGAAACTACTCTCTTGTTTATCTATCCAAAAAATATAAAAAACCACAGAAGAGTAAAAAATTTATCAGGGGCAGTTTTTGGTCAATGGGTACAAATTTGACTTTGTTGTCTGTGAGAAAGTGGTTTGAAGTAGATGGAGGAAGATTTAGATAGGCAAGTGATTCAAATTATGATATTTATTTCTTAATGTCTGTTTTAAGAGAGGCAGAATAAAGGAACATTTCTGCAAGAGCCACTGTGAACTCACCCTTCCACCCATCAGACCCTGTGAAAAAGATGGAAATATCCTCTTTGGCTCTTTTTTACCCCAGGCAACCAACCCACTGCCTTCTGACTGGTATTCTGCATCAGCGAGGTTTAAAATAAGCCAGAGGGGTAAAGGCTCAGAGTCAGGGGACACTAAAAGGGTAGGGAATAGGGAAACAAGGACAACACAGAGGCTGCATTTATGAGTAAAAATCAGATGAAAGTCAAACCTGGAAATTTTTGATATTTTGCTCTCCTTGGGGCCCAATTTACTAGCTTGGTATCACTGTAGAAAGAAAATGATTAATCAGTAGCATGGTATCTAACAGATCCCATGGAGCACAAATCTTGGGCTAATGATTAAAACCAGTAACTTGCCTTTTCAAAGAGCAGCAACAACCATTTTACCAGCCCCCAAATTTTTTGGACTGTAGGATCGTAGAATTTTGGCATTCAAGGCCAAGTGTACTAGCAGGCTTCAGACACAGAACAGCCCTCACTGCCTTATACTTTGCATCCTCTTTTTAGACTGTGGGCCAGCATGGCCCTGAATCTCTTCTTAAGCCTGCCTGAGTTCAGATCCTGATGCATAAAAACCCATAAAAAAACCCCAATTTTAGGGTTGGCAGATGACAGTTATTGAATTGGCATGTAGAAAATAAAGGTGCAGCACTGTGGAAGCCCAGCTGGCTCCATCTCACTGCAATTTATAACTGAGATTAATGGAAATACTTTCATTACTACTAAAAACTGGAGAGCAGTTCTGCTCTGTTAGTTGTTCCAGGCAGACATTGTGTGTACACAGGGAGCAGATTGCTCCTTGGATTGGTGCTGACTTCAGATGCTACTTAAATAACCTTCTTGTCCCAGTTTGATTGTTCTTTTCCTTTTCTTTTTCTTTCTTTTTTTTTTTCTGGGGAGAAGGGAAGGGGAATCAGGAGAACTGCACAATGCAGGAAAACCAGCATCTTTTTCCCTTTCCTATCACATGCAACATTTCACAGGTGCGTTTTTTGTCCTCTCAATGTGTTTAATAGCTGAGTGGCCAAAGTACAGAAATCAGAATCAGAAATCAGAAAACATTTTTGAAAAGCCAACTGTATGCAAAGAAATGCTGAGGTATTTCCTTGCTTTCACCTATGTAATGTTGTATTTCAAAGTGTGGCAAAGTGTTTTGAAATCAGCAGTGGTCTAGAAAATCTGTGAGGTTAACACTGGGCTGATGAGAGAATCAGAACATCCCAAATGCCAGGGAATGGTGTAAGGGTTTGTACCTCCTTCTCTGGGTTTGTAAGCCTTCTTTGTACCTCCAAAGATACCAGGCAGGGTAGAGCTGATCTCAGTGGTGTCTCTCTGTGCTCCTCTGTGAGACAGCTAAAGCACAAGTCTTGAACTCTCAGATGAGTAAAATGTCATTTGGACAATCTCAGGTCAGCATGTGAAGCCTTCATTAGTCTGTGCAGCTGGAGATTGGCTTCTGTCTGTCTCAAACTGTGCCCTTTCCTGGTGATCCTGGACTCCTCAGAGTGGTGAGATGTATTTCTGCAGGTTTTAAACAAAATACTCTTGACCCTATCAGCAGGATATACTCTCAGTGATTCAGGGCTCTACAGGAAAACAGCATAGGGCAGAGTAGGGAGTGACATGCAAATAATAAATTATTTAGGCCAGAAGAACAAATCTGGTGTGGTGATCTTTGAAGAACACATAAGAAGATCTCTGTTGAGACCACAGGAGGGCTGAAAGAGCAGCAGGCTTGCTGAGACCTGACCTGGCTCTGCATCAGATCTCTCCAGGACACTCTGACACAGCTGCAGGCAGCTGGGGAGAACTGGTGGATGCAGCATCCAAGAAATACACCTGATGGTCCAGAGCAATCCATGAGGACAAGGGCCATTGCTAAGGGATGTAGTGAGGAAAAGCCTATAGCATACCAATTGTTTTTCCTTGTCTCATGCACTGCAGCATCTCATTGTAATTGCTTATCCTACAGGAAAATGTTATAATGCTGTGGATGTGCAGCATCCAGAAACCTGATGGTATTGATGACAGGATCCATGTAGAAACAAGTGGCTTCGAGAAGAGGAACAATACCTCTCTCATGCCTACGCTCAGCAACATAGATTTTGTCTGAAAGCCTGGCATTCTTTCATGCTCAGAAGCCCTTAATTCTTTTAGAATAATTTTCTCCTCTTTTCTGGGATATGAATATAAATGGCATTTATTGCTTCAGGGCATTGGGACAAGGTCCACATTGATTCAACACACAAATCCACTGTAAACAGTGTGTCTGCCAGAGCTGGTGTGGAAGTTCCTCTTGGTTGCACCTGGCTTTTCACTGTTTTATGTTAGGAGAGTTGACAGAGAAGTGTGAGTGCCCTTAGCAAGATGAGGACCATGATGCAAAGCAGACTGGAAATTCATGTAGCAGCACTCATGCAAGATTTCCACTATCTCCAAGAGCCACCACAAAAGGTGGTTCATTAGGTGCTCTTTTATCATATTTTTGGGAAAAAAAAAACCAAAACCTAATGCCTTTATTAGGCTTTAACAAGTATTGGTTTTGTTTTCTATCAACACAAACCTAAGGATGGAATCAACCAAAAGCAACAGAAGACTTTTAAGGGCCTCCCTAATTATTTCCATCAATTTGAAAAACAAGCCAGCAAACAAAGTAGTGTTGACACCTAAAATGAGGAAAGTTGTGAGAAATAGCACTTACTGTATTGCATATTCTGCAAGTATTCTTTACAGGAAAAAAAAAAAAGTGAGAAAATAAGGTATCAACTCACTGGATCAATACAAACTATTAAGACTGCCCTATTTTTCTCTTTCAGCCCCTTTGAAAGGCATTCATTTTCTTCACTTTCCTTACTTAAGGTATCTTTTGGATTCTTTTATGTAACAGCAAGATAAAAATATCTCAATATTCAAAACTGTTGTAGAGCATGATTTTGCGTGTCGGATAACACATAACTGAACAGCTGCTAAGGCACCCTTGTCTTCATCTTAGACTTCTTGTTGAGCTGAAAGTGTCATTATTGGCTTGATAATTGCCCAGTGTCAAATACAAGTTGTTCCACGAGCAGCAGAGCTAATGAAGCCTGCTTTACCCCAATGTTTGTGCCTTTTGTTTCTTAATTCCCTCTTATGCATGCAAAGTTCATTATTAAATGCTTCCCACAGAAGAGACCAAATGTGCTCTGTTCTTCAGTTTCTGCAGCCCACTGCTTTTCCCCAAAATTTATAGGACTCCAGATAAGTATGAAGTGATTTCCTCACCTTTTCGAATGTGACTGAAATGGCTCAATGGCCTACAAAAGCATTGGGGTTGCCAGGAAACACTAGGCAGAGGCTCATCCCCAGACTGGCATGTTCCTTATCAAATTAGCACTACTGTTGGTGCAAAGTGCTCTCCTGGCATGACCCGAGATGTATTCTGCTTAGGTAGAGAGCTGGGTGTGCCCTGATAGTCGCCTGATGGTCAGTTATTGATGTCCTGAATAACTATGTGAGGTTTCATTCACATCAGCAGGGATGACATAGGATTACATACTTGGTAGCTCAGATTCACTTTTTTTTTCTTCCTAATACAGAATTAAAACCATGTGCAGTGTTAGAACTGGTCTCATTATTTTAGCAAATGTGAGTTTCAGTATTAAGAAGATCTGAGTTTTAAATTAGTCTAAAAACATGAACAATATGTTAATTTGAGAGAAATATCAGCTGAAAAGAACAAAAACAAGAAAGGAAAATGAGTCTAGTGGATACTTTAGGGTCTAGGGTTTCTTAAGCTATAGAGATTTAACATGTTTTGAATTTCTTTTTCTGGATTTTGATGCTTTTACGAAGATTTGCCAGGAGCTCTTCGTTTGAGAAGGCACAAGCAGTACAAGCTGTTGCCCTTTCTTTTCTTATATTTGTGAATATTGGAGGGTTACTTGGAGAAACTGCAGCTGCCAATGCCATGGCCAGTGACAGGGCTGCTGAGTCCTTCTGTGGCCTCAGGCGTGAGGAGCACCTGCTGATTTTGGAGCAGGAGAAAGGGACTGCATTGCTCTGATGGGCACAGCAAAGGTCTCATCTCACGGAGGGCTAGCACAGTGATGCTCAGCTTCTTCAGGCTGAGTTTTAGGATCCAGCTGTGAAGCAGGGTCTGAGGTTTTAAATAGCAGCCTGATACAGTCCTGGCTTCTCTAGCAGCCTGGCACCTGGCTGCAGCAAAGGAAAAGGGACTTTGGCCACATCACTTATATGCTGCTGATATACAGTGAACTCATTTAAAGCCAGAGGAGAAATTCTGCTTAAAGAGCCTGAGACAGAACATGGTGGCCTTCAATGATTTTACTGAAGCAGAAAATATTGGTTTTTAAATGATAGTGCCTTTTATAAACAAGAGTTTCTGTAAGCCCCCTGGGACTTTGAGGATCAATGTCTACAATTCATTCTATTGGAGGCCACCTGAGAAGAAGTTTGAGGTGCATTGACCAGGTGATAAATACAAGACAGGCAGAGATATAAGGCATAAAGAAATTATCAGTTTACAGGATGCAGAAATCCAAACATTTCTCCTAAAGTTAGAATAAAAGGAAATACTTACTTCTGCAGTCACTAGCTTGGCTTTCCTGTCTGGGAATAAATCCCAGGTCTTCCCAGCAGTCAGGAGGGAACTGCTGCCAGGGGTGAGGAGGCTGCAGAGGCAGACATAAAAACATGGAAACCGAGCTTTGCCAGTGCTGGAAGGGGTGAGCAATGTAAAATATTCATAAACAGAAAATCACCAGGTTAGGCCTGACTTCTGCCAAGCATCAGAACTCTGTGTGAGGCAAAAAACTTTGCTCAACCTCTCCCTTAGGTAGTTAACTCTGAGCCACACCTATGACAGGTAAGCCATGGGGTTATATATTGTGTAAGCATGCCAGCTAAATCTTCAGTGCCACCCTGGAAAATAGTGCTCTGAAGACCACCAGGAAAAAAACAGCAATGTGTGCAGTAATCAATAGCCTGAAGATCAAACTCTATACAGTATTTTGTGGTGTTGGTGAGGGGCTATCATGTTTACAAATAGAAACTTTTGGATAATTGGAATTACTTTCTAACTATGTATGCTACCAAGATGCTACAATAATCAGATTTTTTTTCTCTCAAAAATAACTCTCTCTAAAGATTTTATCCTAACCTTGAAAATAGAGGTTCAGACCAGGGATAAGTTTGTGCTGGAGTGGTGAGGTCTGCTGTTGCTTTGGCATCATGTGTGCCTCTGTGCAAGCACGCTCAAGCCAGTGAGAGTGCATCTCAGCAATGGCAGAGGGAAGATCACTGGTGGGGACCAGGACATGGAAAATGATACAGGACATTCTATTTGCATCTGTTCAGCTGGCATGTATAAACAAATAGGGATCCCTGCCTGCATTATGAAGACCTTGACAGAAACCATAATGCTCTACTATTTTACAGTGGGACTACAACTGAATTGTGGCTGTGGGTTGAACATATTTGCATACTAAAAATATATTGTTTTTATTTTAAGGATCTTGACTCCCCATGCTTCTTCCTTCTCTGTTTTATCAATTTTCTTCAATTATTTCTTTATTTTTGCCTCTCATTGTTTTGCAGGCACTTTCTTTCTAGTGTGCTTTCCATCACAACTTCCAGAACAGATTTCACCAGTATCATCCCCCTTTCTTTATTTCAGAGGATAAAAAATTAAATAATATTTCACATAGTGTTTCCATTTGAGACCTACAGTAGAGCACAGCAATGAGAAGCTACTCAACCCATGACCAAGTTGTGTTACTGCGCTGGAGAAACTTGCCATGTTCTCTGAAGATATTTCATTTTCTATAGTATTCTCACTTGGTAGCAGCATGCTATTTTGAAATTATTTCAGGTTCTTCATGTTGCACTATGTAACAGTAGAAAAAATATTATTTAACCATTTAGAAACTACAAAAGGTTATAATAATGATGGATCTATGCTCCCAAATGTAAACCCAAATCTTAGTCATTCAAATATTTACCTTAGTAGTGTGAAATTTATCAAAGAAAGGTTTTCCTTCTCTTGTGTATATTTTAATTCAAGCTGTGGATTTAAATATACTTTTTAATTAATTACAAAAATTCTGTAAGATTTTCTTTCAGCCTTATGGTCTCCTTAGTATAACATACCTAATTAACAGCCAATTGCAGGATGAAAGTAAGCTCCCTTATGCACAAGTTCATTTGGAAGCAGAGTCTGATCTGCTACATTTTTATCTTATTGACAAAAGAATTACCAAGAGTCAGGCTGCTCTTACATTACAGAGTGCATTTGTTATGTTGGCAGCCAAAGGAAACATGTTAGTTGTAAAAGGAGATGTTACCTGAGAAACTGCTAACATAATAAATATGGAACTTTGTGCCACCATTTGTGAAATTTTTTATCTGAAATTGTTCCTTATGGTTCCTAAAAGAAAATACAACATTTTGTATTAAACAGTGTAGATAGAAATCCTAGAGAAAATATCTTCCAAGCATTTGGATTAATTTTCATTAGTCTTTTTGAAGTTAAAGCTGGCAGGATGGGGAGGGAGAATAGGTTTGAAAAGTCCATCTGACATCACATTGCCACTACAGAAAGAGAGGATTTTTTTTCACCTGCTTTTATTGAGTAAAAAAGATGATCAAAAGGAAAAAATATGAAAAAATCATTGCTTAAAAGGTTGAAACGCTTCTATGATTATCCCACTAGGCATAATGTGGGATAATTAGGATGGGTTACCAGAAATACTTTCTCTTTTAATGCAAGCAGAACACCTGTCAAATTCTTTTAGCATCTTATACAAACACTCATGAAAATTTCAATACGAAGATAAGGAGAATGAAGAAGATAAAATACATATGTAATATAGGTAGGGCTTGTTTTGCAGTGGGTGAAGCTGGAAGAATAGGAGGTGGGGTGGGAATATTTGGTATTTGGGGTTAGAGAGAGGCAGATAGCTATTGATGGAATGTGGTGTGATTATAACTGATTGGTTAAAAGTTGTGAGTGTGGATCTGGCATGCAGATGGAGGAAGAACCTCTTATGGAAGATGCAGACAAAGAAAGAGCTGTTAGTTGGACTGGAAAATGCAGGTTTTTCAAGCTATAGACATGTTTTTGTCAACAACAGTGAGTTTGGAGTGCAACAAAGAGTAATAATGACATATAATATTTGATGCACCTGCTACAGGTTTTAGCATAACAGCCCAAGATTAATGTCTCAAACAACATGAAACTGGAATTAGTTCTGACAAGCTTACCAAACTGCCTGCCAGCAGCCAGGTGGGGTTTTTACTTTTTTTTTTTTTTTTTTTTTTAAGTATGATGACATCTGGGGTCTGGACAAAAATACTTTGAATTGAGAGACAATTAAGTGTCCTGTATAGAAAAGGAAGCTGTCACTGGCAGAAGGTGGGGAGACAGGTCTGGCTGAGGTTACACACAGAAGGCTTCAACACTGAAATGTCACAGGCTTCATGAAGGGCTCTGCAAGAGGATTTCAAATACAAAAGAAGTTGGTTAGGCTGTGGGTCAGGATATTCTAACGGCTCCAGAAGAATGGGAGAAATCATGTTATTTAGGAGTTGGAGCTTCACACTGAAGAGCTTTGATAGCACTTTTAGGACAAGCTGCAATGTAGAGCAGCTGGATCAAGCTTGGGATTGACCCTGTTTACTACTCAGCCAAGTCATGAAAACAGAGATGCTTGACAGAAGAGTTTCTTGGCTGAGAAGGTACAGCGCTGCTCCCTGGAGCCATATGTGTATAAAGAGGGACAATATGCCTATGTGCCACAAACACAAGCATTCACAGTATGGTGTTCAAAATGGAGGCAGATGTAGGAGCAGCAAAGCTCTTGACTTTCAAGGATCCAGAAGGCAGTGGACAAAGGCTCTAGGTCAAGCTTAAAATAAATGAGCATGATTTTACAGAGCAAAACACAAAGCTTAAGCAGCTTTTCTGTTAGGGTAACTTATCCAAGGGTATTTAGAGGTAAAGGTGATGGGATAGAAATTGGATTCAAACAAATATGCTGGACATGAGAAACATTCAAAAGAAAAATGTTGAGCTATATGTAGTGCAGCCACATACAGATAAACTAATTTTTGAATTCCGCAAATCTGAGTTTGTGGTATATGTGCCGCAAAAGTCTGCCAAAAAGTATTTGGATAAATTGTAAAAGCAGAGTATAATTGCATCTGTGGCATTTATGAAAAGGGGTTGCACTGATTGCAGGTACTCCAAAGAGTGATGGCAGCTAGAGGTGCTGTGAGTGCAATAAAACCACTGTAAATTCCAGCTGAAATGAATCAATATCTTCTTCCTAAATCCATTCTTTTGCAGAACCTTGTGGCTGGGCAGAGCTTACTAAACTGTGCTTACTTTGTGTGTCTTCACAGTGAGAACTGGAACTAGAACTGAATACATTTCTAAGAGAGAAAGTACATGAGAGACTATTTCAGTGTGAGCAATTACCCTATAGCATAGTCAGTGCATTTGCTCATATCTAAGAGTAATGGATTCATGACTTCCAGTATAACATTGCTGCCTGGTGTTTTATGGCATAGGAGTAAAGGAGTGTGACTTTTATAAAATTGAGATGGAAGTCCTGCATTTTGCCTCACCTCAGGAAAAATATAAAGTGTGTGTGGATAGAAAAGGAAAATACGATGCTTGAAGAAGAAGAGCTGTTGCAGGGAAGAATAAGCAATTTTACCAGGTGCTGGATGTTGGATTCTCTTTCTGGCCAGAAATGGCACATATTATAATAGAAGTTTTCCTGTAAAATTAGCTGAAGCAGTATCAGTTATGAGTTGCCAGCACAGTTGCTTTTGCTTGAAGGTCTACAAAATACCTTTGAAGTGTGACAGATATTTATACAGCACGGGACATTTAAATTGGCCTCACATTGGATAACAAACTACTTTGTACATGCTCTGAGAAGGGCATTATACAAAGGCAATAGGAATCCATCAGTCCCAGAGATTATTCCAGCAGAGATGCTTATACAGTGGGAAAGGGGTTGATTTCCTTCAAGTAGACGTAGCAAAGGACTTAAGGTGAAAATGGCAAATAGAAAAGAAGAAGAAAAAAAAAAAATACTCATAGTCTGAATCCCCCTCTCCTTTTACTGCATAGAGCAGATAGTGCTGATACATGACTGAAAGGAGGGAGAGAGAGGTAGTAAGCCAGTATGGTAGAGCAGATACTGGGATGGGTGACATATTTAGAAGTGGAGGAAAGGAGAAATAAGAAAGAGGCAGTTTAATAACTGCCTGCAGATAAAACCGGAGGACAGTTACAGCATATGCACGCTGACATTATTGAAAAATGGTCACAAGCTTTCATAAGCTGCAAGAGGGAACAAGGATGTGGCGCTGGGAAGTAATAAGCATGAAGAGATGAGAAGGCATGTTTGCAATCATCGTGGGAGCCTGAGAAAGCAGCCTCGTGCTTATCACATCCCCCAGCACAGCTCCACAGTTTTCTGTGCTTAGCACAGGCACACTGGGCAGGCAGGGCTCTGCATCCCTTCTACCTTCCTAGGGAAGGCCTTGCAGTGTATGGAAGTGAAGGTGGGATACAGATGTGTGTCTTGAAAGGGGAAATATGGCCAGCCTCTCTGCCAGGCAGTGCCATGCAGAAAGGAATGATTTTGGGTCCTTCCTAAGGGTGGCTGTGGGACCTGGCATTCCCCAAAAGCTGCAGCTCTTTTCACATAATATGGATGCAAGGAAGACTTGAGCACAGACATTGTGAGTATATTTTTCAGTTTGGATGCAGAACTAGATAAAGAGAGGGATACTTGAAAGCAATGGCCTCAATAAAAAAGCAATAATAAGCAGTTGAAAGAGCAGTTTCTCCTCTGACCAAGTGCCCCACAGTAGTTCTATACAGCTAACCTGTGGGGTTTTGCAGGCAGTAATGTTTTCTTAAGAGATGATCAACAGCAAATGCTGTGTTAAGCCCCAGACTGCTTGCTCTGCCCTTGCATTTTGGCATCTGCTACATGAATGATTTGCAGAGCAGCTTTGTGGACTGGATTTGTGAGGATGATCTGGTTTGCAAAAAAAAATAGCTGAGGGGAAAAAGAAAGTTATTTTTAACCCAAATCAGTTCATTATTCATGCTTAACAGGAGAGCTTTACCAAGTCAGGAATGAACATGCAGGCAGGAAGCATGCTGCAGAGCAGGGGATGGTCTCAGCTGCTTCAGGTAGGGCTGTGGGGCCTGGGTTTTAGCCTCTGCTGGGAGCTCAGCCTTTGCAAACATGGCAGGTTTCACTCTGCTCCAGCGCTTTAATTTTTACGACTCATTGTTGTGGATTTGAGCTGGAGAAGGTAGCTGTAGCTGCTGCTTTTCCAGGAAAAGTATTCCGTCTTTTATTTTTTAAGAAAAAATACTTCCTTCCTTCCTTCCTTCCTTCCTTCCTTCCTTGGGAGGCCATTGTAGATGTAGAAGGTAATGACTTTCTGCATTCTGACTCTCTCACAGCTCCCTGGGGTAGGCTGGGCTCAAGGCTTATAGGGTGAACAGAAGAAAGATCATGCAAAAGTAAAATACCGGCTTTTAAATCAGAAATTATCATGTTTCTTTATAATTTAGGGTGTCACCATTGTGCTAAACTATCATCTTGTAGCAGTGGGATGACCAAGCACAGCAGAGACAGTGCCCAGTGTGGAAGGAAACAATGAAAATGATGGATTTGCTACCACAAAGGCACTAACCAAGGCAGGTTGAGGCACATCTTGACTAAGGCCAGTCATCCTCTTGCCCATGGATGTCTTTTGTCGGAGCTGAGAAAGCAGCCCATGTTCCTCAAGCCTTGTCGCAGATCCTGAAGTACATTAATTACTTTCTCCTCTTCTTTCCTTGTTTTCTTTTATCCTGTGAGATTACTGAACTGAAAGTCTGCCTTCTCATAATGAGGCCAGAGTACATTGGAATTATCTGCGGGCATCAGTTAATAAATAGCAGAAACAAAGGCAAAGAGCTGGCGGGGGCGATGCGTGTCGGGCCGGCACAGGGCAGCAGTCCCTTTCTGGAGCAGGGCAGGATGAGCAGGGGCAGGAGGGTGCAGCTCCTCTGCATGCCTACTGCAATTAAACTAAATTGCCTGACTCTCTTATCCTCCCCCTGCCTCAAAAAGCCAGGGTATAAATTGCTGTCAGGATGTGGCTACTAATGAGATGGAGCTGCACAGGCTCCCCTCTGCTGTGCTGGAGGAGGGTGAAGTGAGAGAGGGTGGGTGCATCCATGTGGACAACAAAATCTCACAACTGGCTCTAAGGGAAAGCCATCAGGTCTTATTTATTACTTGACTAGCTGTAGCAAGGCATTAAACAGTTAACACTCATCTTCTCAGGAGGAGATAGGACCAACATCAACAGAAGCATTATTTACTCGGTATTCCTTTTTTTATTATTATTTCATGCAGAACTTTTAAGGTTGCTTATCAGTAAGGCTGCCTAACATTTTCCTTTGGGAAAAGCTGTTTGCAATTGCTTCTAGCAATTCTTAACTATTTGGACTGTAATTTTCCACACCAGATCTTGGCTCAGACCAAGTAGGTTTGGAATATTTCCAAGACATTGTGGTTTATGGGGTTTTTGTCCCTTTTTTTTTTTTTTTGAGGCATTACCTGGGGAACATGCATTCTTTTGTCCATGCTAAAATTTAAAATTGTAAAATGTGTTGAAGTGGGAAGGTATTATTTGCTGTCCCATGGTGATCTGCCAAGATCTAGCAATATTATAAAACCATGTAAAAAATATTTTAAAAAATCAGAACTGAGCACCGTCCTTCTCCTGCCAGCTCAAGGGTAATGGGATGTTGTGCTCCGAGAGTAATTGAGCAAATAATTATGTGCTGTTTGTTTGCTGAGTCTGCGGTTCAGTTTTCAGGACAAAGCTTGAGGATTTCTGTGTTTCTACACGTGTTCGTGTGGCAAAAGTGAGACCAGCTTATTAGAGTCAGCTCCCAATGCAATAATGAAATATTTTCCTTTGAATAAGAACTGCAGGGTTTGGCCTTTGAATGTGTAACTCAAACCTCTCTGTCTCTAATACAGGATTGTATTTATTTTTGATAGACCTTGAGCAGGAAATAAAAAAATGGGAATCACCTTTCACTCTTCCTGAAAAACACAGCAATTAGACAAAAATAATAATTCCTATAGAACATCACATGTCCAGGTATTTCTCTAGTTCCAATCTTGTGGCATTAGCAATGCAAGTAAAATCTTGTGTTTTCTTCTGTTTGGATCAAGGAACCTAGAAACAGTGACAGTCTATTTTTTTATGGTTGCTGAACCTCTATTAAGAGGTATTATTCAAGGCATCTGATTTTTCTGCCTTTACATCCTCGCATCCCCATGGTTACTGTTTGAGAAAACTTTGATCAAAGAAAAGACAAATTATGTTGCTAGTTATTTGACCCTTTATGGAAAGGGTTCTGTGGGTAAATAAGTCAATTCTTATTCATACAGGCACAAATTCTGAAATAATTTTCAAGTAGAATTTCCACTCATAGAAGAAAAATTAAAGTAGTTTTTAGCAGACTATGTATGATATGGTCTTTTATTTTGTTCCTGGTAAAAACTTGTCATTGCTTGTTTGTTCATCTTTTGACAGGAGCTGCCTGCTTGAAAAATGAAAGAACACTCTTAAGGCTGAAAAAAACCCCTTACATTCAATGTTAGTGACATTGGGCAATAGATGCTTGATTAGAAAATCAAAGCCACTTCTTTTTCATTCTTTGAAAGTGTTTGCTTATTTGCATCTATTCAGACTAAACATCAAAGGTGGGATAGGTTGGTTATGTCCCTGCAATGCTGAGCAACTTCAGTGTGCTAGAAGGGAGAGAAGTGACCCCCTGGTAACGACAGGGCATGTGAGCAGCCCTGCACCCTTCATGTACCCATGTATACACATAGTCCATATTGGGCATCTTGGATTGGACCAACTGAGGAATGCTCAGATGGATTGGAGCATCAGCAGCATATTTTTCTGATCCATGAGGAGCCAGCTCAGGTTCAGTGCATGCTGTTTGCAAGGCTTCAGCGAGCAGCAACCCAGCACAGGGTCAGGGAGAGATTCCCTGGATCCTTGGCCTCTCAGGAGACCTGTTTGAGTGTTTGGCTGTGCCTTTAGAAGTGGGATACGGTTGGCACTTTTCTGTTCAGGGATCAGTGGGGCAGTTTCAGATCAGCCTAGGGAGTGACAGAGGGATTGCATGTAGTTTAACAGGAAAATGTAGCTGGACACAGGCTGTGGAGCTCAGTGTGGGAGTCATGACAAGTTTGGTTAAAAGCCTGGGATATTCATCACAGTATTTTCACTGGCAAGAGGAGGGGAAACTCCTTTAAAAGTAAGGCGTATGGGACCCCATTACAGTTCATGCTGTAAGGACAAGGCTGTGCCAAGCTGGGTGGAAAAGAGGGATTCTCATTTGTTTTATGGTGCCTGAGTCAGCTAGAAAGAAGTGTTAAAATTGGTTAAAACCAGGAAGCTGGCACTCAGAAAAACCAGAAATAAGAAGTTGAGGTAAATGCTTCTACTGTGACAAAATTAGTCACAGCCAGGAGGATTGCTTGAAATATAAAGTAATCCTGGAATAAGCATCACAAGCAATTAGGGAAAAGTCCTTCAAAATAATGTGGAAAATGGGACAGAGACAGAAAGTAAGGTCTTGCTTAAGCTGAGGAAGCTAACAAACTTGATAGCAACCCGGCTAGAATTTGGACCCATGAAATGCACAGGAGTTTTGGAGTTTTATACACATAGATTAATGTGACAATACTAGGAGAACTAGAAACAAACAACCTATTTATCTGCAAGGGGAAAGAGTGAGTGGGGATTTTGAGTCTGCTTAAAAAAAGGAAATTGAACTAGGACTGTAGTCCTGTGTCAAGTGAGAAAGAATACTTGACAGACAAACAGTCAATCTGGACTTCATTAAAAGTGAAAAATGTACAATATAGAAATGCACTTGAGAACCATATGGTTTGTGGCAAGTTATGATAGCTCCCTTGGTCCTTACACAAATCAGGAAACAAATGCTTTATTCACTTTTACATAACAAGCTGAGATTCATTAATCATCTTCTCCAACAACAATAGGAGACAAAAGTATGTTGGAGGTGTCTCAGATGAATTATAGTTGAAATTTGCCATGAATTCAAACACAAGAAAGTTGTTAAGATGATTTTGATATGGACAAGTGTCTCTCGATCTTTCTCCTTTTCTCCTCTGTCCAGATCAGCTATGGATTATTTCCCAGGGATGATGGACAATGACATGAATTGCTTAAGAACTAACTTGTGGGATGACTCAAAAAATCAATCAAGCAGGGCCAAGCCCTCTAGAACTTCAAACCATCATTTTTTTTACACCACATGGGAAATAGTATCCAGTTGTCCACATGATGAATTTCTTTCTTCATGCAACCAGAGGCAAGGCATTAGGAGGAAGAAGAATATTACAGCCTTTAAAAGGGGGAAAGCCCCCATCAAGAAGCCATTTTAGGCTAACTTCAGAATACAAATTGAAGTGAGTGGAACTTCATAATGCTCAGCTAGGGACAGAAATGTATCATACCACTTCTATCACTGGTTCTTACTGAACCATTAAAGTAATGGTTTTTTCCTCTCTTTCTCATTTTCCCAAATCTAAGGGCATAAACTTGCTGAATTAACCAAAATGCTGCTCAGTCAAAAGTGTGTCAGAAAGATGTCTGGATTATCCGTGTAGCTACTCACCAGTTCTGGTCATCAGGAACTGAAAGAGGAAGAACAGGATTTCATTTTAGAGACTTCTTTGACTCATGTTAGAACTTCTTGAAATTTATGTAACTGCAAAGTACTTTATTAAGCCTCTAAGCTTCCCACCCAGGTGTCATGCAGTTCAGTTGCAGATTCTTACCAGATGGATTTGCAAATATTTCTTGTTGGGTAGCCAAAGGAAAATGACTGAACAAGTCAGTTCATGAAAATGGCCTTAGCTGATTGTGCTCTTCCTTTCACACCATTGCTGGTAAAATGTGGGAGAGAGAACAACTGAGAAGCAGACAGTAAAAGATTTTCAATGTCAAATAAGAAGTTGAAATAAAGATAATGATAATTTTTGGCACTTATTATCCTCTACTCCAAGGTTTGATAGTTATATATACCTGGAACCACAAAATAAGTACATTCAAAATACACTTACAAGGGCTACTCTTGGCTTTCTGAAATATGGCCTCCTCCTGCTTCATTGCTCTTCTACTTTTCTCCATCGTCCTAGAAAACTTTTGCAAGTTCCTCCACTTCTCTCTGCCATATCCTGATTCACCCATGCTTTGACACTGCAGTTGGGTCTCTGCTTCTGTCCAGCATCCAGAAAGGATTTTGGTTCTTCCTTCCAAACTCAACACTTGGATACACTGCTAAAAATAAAATAATGGTCCTTAAGGGGACATTACCAACAGCTCCATGGCAGAATCAAAATGGTTTCTTTCTACCTATATCCTAGCTCATGCTACAGCTGGGAGTAGGAATAGCTATATTTACAAATGGTGAAAAAAGTAATGGAGTTCTTCCGAAAATGAGATCAGACATGTGAGAGCTGGGACAGTAAAAGTTGCATATCATCCATGATCAGTAAAGAGAGATTTTCCACCATTAGAAAAAAAAAATGCAAAAATGCACAAATTTCATTTGTGCATCCAAGTTCCCAGACACTCACAGCATATACACACAGGGCTCACATCCTATCACAAGACCTTTGCTAGTATTGCAAAAAACATTGTAATGGGTTACAAAAAAAGGGGAACCCAGAATTTACTACAGTGAAAAAAGGCCTCTTGAGAAAGTTTTTATGTTAGCTGACCCACAGTGAAAACTACTGGGTGAAGATTTTAGGGGAAAAAAACCCCAAATTAACAGACTGTGGGAAATCTCAATGCAAGACCTCAAACATTTCCAGAGAATAGAAAATGTTTCTGCTTCCTGCAAATGAAAACTGATAATGCAGTGATGTCAGCTGAGATTGAAAGTAGTCATGATAATAACAAATTCTTTTGTGAATCCTGAAAGAAACTTTGAAAGAAACCCTGAAAATAGTGGATATGGATGAAGAACCCAGACAGGCATCTCCTCTCAGTTATCTGAAGCAAGGTTATAGGTAACTGCTGTAATGTACTGGGTAGTGCTAACACAGGTATGTTCTGGCCTTGGACTACAGCCCACTTATCCCCACCTTGGCTGAAATACAGGCTGGTAAAATCACAAAAAGTTTCAGGATATTAGTTTTGAAAGATAATTAAGATTTGAGGTGACTTTTCTAACAAACAAACATTGGATGATGAGTTTGTACGAGGTTAATAAATTAAATTTCTTCCCTGTTTTTCAACATAATTTGATTAGATGAAAGGTGTCTTTTGGTAAATTTATGGTTGAACTGAGTGAGATTCTTGAAAAGGCAAGAAATTAGGTCTGATGGCTCAGGAGATCCCTTTTAGATTAATGGTTGTAGCCCATACATACTGGTAAACCATGGCATACAAATAGATAAATGACTTCTGGTTGACATATGAAGACATGCTAAACCTGACAGTTGTTTTGAGAGCTCCTTCATTTGGGTGGATGATGCACCCTGAAGACCTGTAAGGGTGGACAGCAGGTCTGCTGATGTTTAGAGTGCAAGAGCTGCATCTTATTTGCCTCATTTGGGACTAATGTGGGTGCTGTATGTAGAGGTGGCAATGGAGACCTTAGATCCAGAGGCCAAATGGTTGCTCTTTCAGGCCAAACAAGTCCCTTTGTGCAGTAAAATCAGCAGAGGCTGGGAGAATACGGGCTAAAAGCTGACCTAACCAAAGCCGCCTGGGGCTGAGGATGACTGGGTGCAGGTGAGTGTGATGGAGAACAAAGGCTAAGGAAGGTGTGACCTCAAGAGGGAGCAGAGAGAATTTCTTGGTCTCAGCACCGATGGAGTGATAATCAGTTGTGGGACCAAGCACACTAGAGGAGGCAACTTACACTGCTTTGCTCTGGAAAGCAATCTTTGCACACAAAGTTGCAATAAGACTAGATTGAGAATACTTTTGCCTGGTGTCAGGTAAAAATCTGTTCCTTCAGGTACATCCCCGTGACACCCACATGAAGTGGTTAACCACATTCAGGAGAAATGAGGTGACAGTGCTTTTCAGTGTACCCAGACAACAAAACTGTATATTTGCTGATGACTCTATTTCTTTGTTAGAGATAAAAATCTAAAAATTGTGACACATAATGTATGTGGCTGCCAGGACAGGGAGAAATTTTCCCTGGGGTGACCCTCATGTGGTTTCCACATAATTTCTCTGGAGAATGTGTCCCCCTCACAGAGACAGTACTATTGCAGGAGCTGAATACCTTATGAAGCCTCAGCAGAACCACCAATCTTTCTAATGCATACAAACTAATTCCCACTGCGTACACAATAATTATCAAAAAGAAGGATGAAAGCCTAAATGAAGTACAGAGGCCCTTGAGAAAATGTCACCAGGTAAAACACTGCTGCCATCTCCTTTCCCAGTTGAGCTGTCCTTTCATCTCAGCATTAAATGCCCACTTCCTTTAAACAGCTTTTTATCCTAACCAACTCTCTTAATTCACAAAGCTTCTTGAAATTAATTTTTGTTGACTGCCTGCAACAGAAAGCTTTAATGTTTCATTCCTTATATTTGAGTAAGCTTTCTGTACTCCGCTTGTACTGCTTGAATCAGTCAGGCAATGGTCACCTGCCCTGACAATGCTAACTTGTCATCTTCAGCCAGAAACAAAGCAGACACCACGAATTTTGGGTGTAAGATGTGTGGAGAATAGTCACAGTAAGTAAGACATGGTCTGTAAGGGAGAGGGCATTTCAGTAAACACAAACAGGGAGAATGTTGCCTCATTTATCTGCAGACTGAGAAAGCTGCTTGATATTCTCCCTCCTCAACAACAAATGACAGCACAAAAAGTGATTGTGTTATTAATTCAGATGAATAGTACCACACACCCCAGCATTATATAATTATTTCATTAAAGTGACGGATCAGTTTAAAACATCATTAAAATCTAACCAGCTGAAAATAATATGATTCTACTGACATTTGATTTAATTAAAATCTGAAAGTTAGGAATATGGCAATAAGTGTTAGCTCCAGAGAGTCTCTGGAAGAAGCAGCATCAGGTACCTTACATGTGCTTTTCAGAGAGCAGGGGGTAACAGAAGGAGCCAGGAGTTCTTAAGGATCCCAACTCAGTAAAGATCAGCGAAGCCACCATTAGAGGTGGGCTGCACACAGTTTTTCTAAACATCCTTGAGTCAGTAAAGCTGGCTTTCAAGATTATCAGAATAAGTATTACTCGTTCAATTCAGTCTCAAGAGTCAAAGAACCAAATTGATTCTCTGAACTTTGAGAAAAAACAGCTCCAAGCCAAGCCCGCTGAAACCAAGACAAAGATCCCCTGCTGAGTTCAATAGCTTGCTGGATCTCACCCAATGCAAGTAATTCTCTTTTTCTTTCTAAAGTGAGTTTCTTTTTCCTGTGGCAGCTTCACACAATATTTCCATTGTGGCTAGCTTTATTCAAACACAGCTCTTCTCTTACTTACAAGTTCAGATTTGTATTGTTTCCAATACTTCATAATTTTGCATTGTCAGGATACTTTTCTCCATGGTTTTAGAGAGTGAACTGACCTAGTTAAAAGTAAAGGTTGCCTGCATAAATTAGATTAGGATGGTCTAGTGGTCTGAAAAAAGTGCCGTAACATGCTGTGCTTGTCTTCCTTTCCTTCAGTAAGAATAGCTAGGTGAAAAGACAGTTATTAGAGTTACTTGGTTTACACTGTTAAAATTGCAGGTCTGATGATATCCTATTAGGGTGCAACAAGACCAAATTATCAGCTATTTCAACTAGAACTATAATAATTAAGTTTTATTTTTAGCTATCAGATTTCACATTTCATTTGAAATGTGTATGAATCTAGTTAGTAATAAAGTAATAGTGCTTACTGGCAACAAGGATATTTCTACCTTCTTAAGACTGTTTATACTGGAAACTCACAAGCCTGAGATAAAAAAAAAATCTTACCTCAAGCTTTGGAGATTGCAAGAAGTGGATAACCCGCTCACAATGTCTTAGCACAGGCCCAAGCTCTCTGTCCATGAGCTATGAATATAGCAGACAGCTGAAGGGTGATTAATGTTACCAGCCTCATCTACCAAAAACATACTAAGTCTGACTCTTTGTATGCACAGTGCAAATTCTTTGATGCCGAGCTATTGCTGGAATACCATCTGGCTCAGACTTCTTATGCTTGCCCTTAAACCTGTAGGGTTTTTTTGTACAGTGGAAAGCAGACTAATGTCTCCCAAAGAAGGATATTGTCTCCTGTCAGTCCTATTGTTCCTGTAAATACCTCTCCTCACTACTAAAAAAGGACAAGAGGATAATGGACATTCATCCTGAATGAAGCCCAGAAGCACTTCACCCTGGGAGCTGGCAGGAGGAATCACTGCCACTCTTTGCAGGCAGAATCTCTGCAAATGTCAAAGCCAGGCCTATTAACAATAATGCATAGATAATAATAAGTAAATAATTGATGTTGACATTGCCATTTGATGCTGTGTGATGGTAAGCTGAGTGGTTGGCTCCTCTGGAAAAAGCTGCGATGCTCTCTGGCCTGTTGATATCCAGCTGTATATCCAGATATATCCAATATCTAAGGGATGGGTGTGTAGTGATTGTTGTGCTCAGCTGCAGAATGCCAACACTTCTCTGATATGTGGGAGCAATTCCCCACAACTCTGTATCAGACCATAACTCTTTCTTATCAAGACAATTTTTAACACAGTTGCAGCCCAAAGAGACTCCCTTTTGGATCAATTTTTCAATTTGTAAACTGATATTTTATTAAACCTATTTTCTGCTCTTTTGCATACTTTGCTGTTTGTTACTAAGAATTCAATATATTGCTCAAAAAATGCATCTCAGAATGGTTTTTGCATTGATTGTGGGATGATTTTGTTATTTTTGGGGCTATGGCTGCATTATAGGTGTCATCTTAAAGGTACATTGGGACACTTCAGATCTGTTATTTTCTTCCTTCCTTGTGTATTGTCAGCTGCTGTTTTTAAAAGACAGTAGGGAGAAAGGGATGGGATAAGTGAGGATGGAAAGGCTTGCGACAATGAACAGGGAAATAGTTTTTCCTGGCTTTTCTTTTGAAGCACCCAATCTGCTGTTTGTACCATTTCTGTGTGGCTGCAGAAGAAAGTTTCTGCTTCTCCATCCATTATGTACGTATCGTCTTGGGTTTCTGCCTCAAGTGTTCCATGAATTTATGCTCCTGGGCTATCTCTAGGTGAATGCCATGTTGTTCTTATTATCAGAGAAAAGCACTAATGAGATACTCATCCCTCTTAGTGTCCAGCATTGTGGAAGAGCTGTTGCTACAGAGTGCCTGGTAAGATTATCAGCTTCCCTTGGCTTTTGGAAGGACCATTTTGTTTTCATCTCCCTATCCTAGCAGTACTATTTATCCCCACCACATTGTGTCCCCTATGCTCCAGAAAGAGCTTGGTTTTTTAGAGATGAAGACAAATTTCCTCTTCTACAATACAGCAAGCCTGGAAAATCCAAGTCTTCTTCCCTAAAACATAAAGACACCTTGAAGCATGCTCATAGAGGGGTTTCTTAATCTGGGCTAGCTGGAAGAGGAAGCATTACAAGAGACGGGTATAGGATCACAAATACAGATTTTAATGAGGGGACTTGAAATTGACTGAGGGTCAGGCAAACATGTGCTAACACAAGGCAAGTTGTGCAGTTGAAAAATCTAACATAGGTGAAAATAGAGCAACTTGAAAGTTATTTAACAATGCAGAGCACACTGCAGTGGTTCAGAACAGCCAGGAAGGAGTGTCTGAGATAATAAATGCTGTAGTGGAGTTTAGGTAGGTGTGAGATATTTGTCCGTGCTGAATAGCATTAGCAGCTTGTTAAGGCCAAGTGAAATATAAATCACTGACTTCAACAGACTTTACTGTTTACTAAGTCCTTACATTTAGATTTACACAGTGAACCAGACTGCCAGAGTGCATCTTGAGTTAGTGAGCTGGTGCTCCTCAGCTGAAGGAATTATCTTGATTTATGTGATAAGTATGCACTCTTAGAGAAAACCAAGGTAGTTTCCTCATGCAGGGCCTTACAAGGTTCAGTGCCTGTACACATGCTCCCTTTTGCACTTTTGCCAGGGAGGAATTCTTGGCTCTGGTCCTCAAGTTTCCAGAAGAAGGTATAGTAAATGGGTTGGAGTTATTTATTTCTTTTAAGGATAAAAAAATCATACTATCTAGTATTTCCACTGAAGAGATCTTACACCTACTGAATCTATAATCCTTAGGGTTTCTTTTTTACCTCTTGACATAGAAATCACCTCGCTTTTCATATTCCAGAAAACTCAAAACCTTCTTGTCCAAAGCCTCTCAGGATCCATTTAGACACTGAGACCTATTCAGATGCCAGCACTCATATCAGTACTGCATTTTGTGCTTGAATGGTTTAGCACTATGAAACTTAACTCTGAGACAAGCGCTTGAAAACCCTGCCCACGGGACAAAGCCTACATTCAGCCTCCTGTATTCCACATTTGCCTTCCTTGACTCATCATCTCTACTAAAAATTTCCTTGCTTGTCAGTTTATTACCTCACACAAGCATATGGTGGATAACCCTGTACAGAATTTAAAGTACATGAGTCATGACTCTTTATACCTCAAGCTGTCTATGTCAGCCAGCTTTGCAGACCTGTCTCCCCTAAATTTTTATTTCAGCTATGCCATCAAGACTGCTTTACAACTTTGGCTGGTAGTTAGATTTTGTATTATTGAAGGGCTCAGGGTCACCCCATGGGCTCAGGTGAGAAGGAAAGGTTACTCACTACCACCAGCAACTTTCTGCCTTCTGTTTCAGTCCCGGAGGAATTTTCAGGAGGACAGGAGATATGCTTGATCCCCTCTTTTTGTTTTGTATGTAACTGTGGTAGTGGAGCTGATAGAAGTAGTAAAACACGGGAGAATAGAGGCATGGAGATGGCACTGGGGGTACCAGTAAGACAAGTATTTCCTGCCTAGCCATGGTAAGTGTGTGTGTGTGTGTCTGTGTCTGTGACTGTAGATGGAGATAGCACATCTCCAAGAAGGCTGATGAAAGGTTAAACAACCTTTCTCTTAATAATGGCCTTAGTGAGGCTTTCTACAGTTGCTACACCAGACTAAGTGAACAACATCATTGCACAGTTCTTTTAACAACACTTGTATTTTCCATCACTGAAAATTATTTGTTTTACAGGTCAGATGCCCTATTAGCATTAGGATTTCTTGTCATTCTGACATCAATTGCATTTTATCCCTTGTGATTTCTAGAATATATTTAGTGGTGATTTTTTTTCGAGTACAGCAACAGCTTAATCCTCTTTCTATCTCATTACAATATGAGAAAATTGAGATTGCTTGGAGGACATTAGTTAATAAACCCGTTGCCTGTAATTCCCAGACCATTGGTGCATTTTTCCATCTTTATTTAATGGGATGCTGTTTTTCACATTGAAATATCCAAGCTCTAACAGTGAAGAAATGCTACAGATAAATTCACACTGAAGGGGAAAAAAATTCAACCAGAAATGGTTACAGTTTTGAATGAAGAAAGAAAACCCTTATTAGGCAACTTCATCTTTTTGTTTGACTTAAAGCTGAAATCTAAAATTTCACTTGCACTAGTTTTATATTTGTTTCATTGACTTCAGTGGAATTAATCCTAATTTACACTGGTATGAGAAAAAACTGGATTGCTGAGGTTTCACTATTCCAGACTGTAACCAGTGATTTTGTAGAGTTTTTAATTTTCTAGCTAGGGGGATGCTGTAAGAGTTAAGAGGTTGTTTGTTGCACAGACTGGAAGATGAGATAAGACAAAGCAAAAATAAAGTGCTTCAGACTATCTTGTTCCAGGGGTCTTGTCCTCGCGGGCCACAGGGGATGGCTTTACATTTCCATTAAGCCACCATATTCTTGGAACTGCATTTCCCAGGCATTTTCTCCAGAGTGCTAGGAGAACTCACTGACAGTGTTCAGATGCACAACATACTCCTGGCAGTGATCAGTTCTTGTTCTTAGTCTCTGCCAACATCCCTTTTTTCTCCTCATCCCTTTTATTTTAACACTCAGGGATAATAACCATGTTTTTAAATCAAGTGGCTTCTCTACAGAAGAAATTAGTGGTGAGCAATGCAGGAAGCAAGCAAGCACTGATGGGGACATATAGACATTCACCCAGACCATTCTTTTTTCCATTTGCAGTTTACTGTGCAGCCAGATAAAGACTCTGGAACAAAAAGCAGCTTGGTATATTACATATTTACATATAAATTATAACTGGCCTACTCCACCTCAGTGATGGCAGGCAGTAGCTCTTGGTTCTGTCCTTGGCCATAATGGGAGAAGCACTACCTCCTCTTCCCCTGCTCTGCCTCCATATCAGGCTCTCACATTTCAAAGGGAGGACACAAACTGCATTTATCTGCCACACACAATTACTTCTCTAGGGCTTGGAGGCCATCAGTGGTAACACCTATCACCACTTGGAATCTCTGTCTCAGTCCCTTTCCACCCTTGTGCACCACCACTCTGTTTATGTTCACTGTGCTCTGTTGTGCCATGTATTCCTCTTCACAGTCCCACCCTGCTCTGTTTCATCCTCTCATGGCTTTCAGATCCTCCTGACAAAATCTTACTTGTTTTCTGTTTCTGATTCTGCCTGGCCAATGACAGGTTTCTTCTTCTGCTCTCCCTGTCTCCTATATGTGCAATTCAGCCCTGTCCTCCTCTCCTGGCAGATTTGGTCACCTGCCCAGAAGATCTTTTCTTTAGTCTCCTTAAAAACTGTCTGCAGGCAGGTTGGAAAGTTACTGCTCTAATTTGACAGTGTTTGGTACTCACCATGCTCAGGTCTGAGGCAGTGCACACTACACCTAGATTCAACAGCATGTGTTTAGACTTCCAACTATCCACCAAAATCAATAACAGGAGCCCAAATAGGAATTCAAAGCCTAAATGTTTCATTGGCCATGAGCTTTGGTGCTGTAACGATACTCTGAATGAACTTAACCTTCCTTAATCCTTCCAGCAAGCACGTTTGTCATTTCACTGTGGACTGCAAACAAAGAGTTTGCATTTACAAATGATCTATCTTCCAGGAAAAACATAATCCCTCTCAGCTCCTGAGTTCTCTAACACAAAGCATTAATATCTTTGCTGAGGGGATAAAACTTCATTCTTTATTGAGAAAACTGAACAAAAATGCATTTGATCTGATTGACACAGCTATTCTGGTTGAATTGGGTAGTATGTTTAATCAATAAGCTTTGCTTTACAGAATACTAATGCTTATCTTGTAGCTGCTGCTTCTCAAAATACTGTTTGCTATAGAATTATTTTTTAATATGATGGACAAATATCCAACTCCATCTAGAAAGCCTGAAAGTCACAGTGTGTGACAGTGGGGGTGCTCTTTGGGAGCCCAGGTAGAATAGCCTATAGAGAACCACCCCACTTTCATTTCTTAGCATATCTGTTAAATGTGTTATATTTTCTTTCAAGTGGACAAAGACTTCCAGTATAGTAGTGACTGTGGCTATCAGGGACTTTTATTTGGAGGTCTCAAAGCATAATCCAGTAAGCAGCCATCCTGTTTCGGTTCAGTGAGGTGTACTTAATGTCATTAGTTATGGAAAAGTGACTTTTACGTGCAGTTTTCAGATATTGATGAAGATCAATGGATGTAATAGAGTACTAAAATAAGAATCGGGCACTTTTTTTTTTTAAATCAGTGCCGTGTAGCTCAGTAATATCCTTCCACACAAAAAATAAGTTGTAGGGGATATAAACTCTTATGTTAGCATTGGAAGGAGGGCTACTACATCTGGATCATCTCTCTAAACCTCCACAGACTCTTACTGAAATATAACTATTGAAGATAGAGGCAATGGTATCAAAATGCTACTGAATTTGGAGTAGGTTGTTGAAAGTTCAACAAGTCCTGAGTCATATTCCCTTTAAAGTTTCATTTAAAGTCAATCACAATGATTAATTACTGGTGCAAGTGATGAAAAAAAAATTAGCCTTTATTCTGAGAAGTTGGACTAATATTTAACTATTATTCTGCCAAGAGACTGCACCTTTGTGTAAGTTGCTTGATAGTTAAAAAAAAATTGTGGTTTTTTTTTTTTTTCTTTAAACACACCCTGGATAAACCAATTGCTTTCAACAAGATACGGAAGCTGCAGAAATATAACATTGTGTTTGTCTTGGCTTGCTATTGCTGCATTCATGAATATTTTTCCTACTATTTTTTTTAATTAATAATGCTAGTGTAGTTCTCAACAGATACCAGTGATGATTTTTGAAGGCTTTAGACATTTCCTGAATATTTTATGTACTTTAAAAGGGCTTTCTTTAACTTCCTGATAAAGGCTATTGCCATTTTCATAATTATAAAAAAACTCCAAGCCCTCAAAATATATTTAAGGTGATCCTACTCTTAAAATAGAGAGTTGGGAAAACAATTAAGGATTTGGCTAATTTTTAACAGCACCTGTGAAGAAGGTGGTGAAATATTTTAAATACAAAATTGTAGAGGTACATAATTATTTACAGTTCATGCGGGGAAGCAAATGAAAAGAATGTATTTGTTTGTTCATAATAAAGTGGTTACCAGCTTCACACACAGCCCTTGTGGAATTGAGTATTTCTCAACCGTATTAGAAACAACACAACTGTTTCAACAGAAACAATGAAGTGTTCAATAAAACTAGCTTGTTTTTTACTTATTTAAAAATATTCAAGTATTCAGAATAAATAAGGTCTACAAAATATACAAATCTATATGCGCTGTGAGTGCCCCCTAGGAATTTTTATACCTGTTAATCAGTTTGAAGAAGAGAAATTGACCAAGGAGTGGCAGTCTCAAAAATAATGTATGCTCTTATGTTTCAGGAAAGAGAGGTAGCTGAGTAAAAGAAATATGTTAATATTGGCAATCTCTGCTGAGAGAATTATGGCAATATTATTGAAGAACACCTATGAATCCAGAGAGAAGCAGCATATTATTAATATTTCAGCTGCAGTACAAGCCTCAATCAGGTAAAATAAAGCTTTGTTACTGTTACTGCTCCTGTGACTATTTCATTTCATTTTAATATATTTGTTTCTATGCAAAGATTCTAGAAGCTCTGGAGTTTTAAGCTTTTTGAACACAGTAATTGAAGAAAAACTAGAATAAGGATGTGAAGGAAGGGGCTGTTTTTTTTAGCTAGGGACATTGCCTTCCACAAAAGCGTTATCTTGTTTCCCTGTTGCATCAAGCGGCCTCACCATCAAGCTGGAGGGAAAGTGTTAATTTCTCTCCTAGACAAGCTCTAAGGGGCTCTGCTGCAACTCGCACTTCTGTTGAGAAAATGCCACATGCTGAGCCAAGTTCATTTGTATTTGATCTCCATTGAAGCTAATGGGCTTTCCCTGGGGATGAAGATGGTTTCTTGAAGCTAGGTATAAATGAAAGAAGACATCAATAAGGGGAGCTAAGTTATGGTTGAAACAGAACATGAAACTGTTTATTTTGAGGTCAGGAGATGTTTTTCCTTTTTCAGCTTATGTTGGCCTGGAAAGAATTTTATAGCTCTGGATATCCATACCTTTATCTAGGCTAGATAATAAACTATGCACTGAAAAGCACATGCTTCCACACTGGGTAGCTTCCTCCAGCCCACTGCTGTTTCAATCTCACTCTTGCTAATCTGTCTATTGATAAAAAACTTTTAATTATTTCAGCCTTTCTTGCCTTAGCTGAAATCTTTTTTCGAGAAAAAAAAATTCTAACACTTTCTTAGTACTCAAGCTAAAGTCAGTAGTGATACATGTGTTAAAAATTAACCGAAATGTCTTTCAGAGCTTGTTCTTCACCAAGCAGATTTGACAGTGGGCCATCAGCTGAAAATTTTGGCAGGGTCAGCCTTCAAGTGTGGTAGTGTCTTAGGCTGCATGACTCCAGACTTCTTTCCTAGGTTTTATTTATGCTTTAGTACTTTCTCAGTCCTCCCAGAATTTGTGCTGTCAGGATTTCTGCCTGTCTCTGGGCTGCCAGAGCACCCTTGCTGGGAAACACAGCAGTGGCACAGAGCACTCGTGCTCACCACTGACATTCAGATTCATTTGATGTCCCTAAACATCCTTATGCTCTTATTCATCTTCTCTATGAAGAGTCATTGAGTGTCTCCAAAATGTTGTCTCCTAGGTCACGGAACACAGAAATTAGGAATGAGAAGGGAGTTTAGGGTTAGCCATACATCAGGACAGAGCTCTGAAAACCATCCTTTTCAAACTTCTATAAATTGGAGCCTTTTTGAACTGATGCCTATTTTGAGACAACATATGCTGATACCTCTTAGGTGATACCCAGTGCAGAATGTGTCTTTCTTAATATGACAGAAAAAGAAAGTGTAACATTTCAACTCAGATTATATAGACACCTATGTGTATAATTGCCTTATTCAGACTTCACTGCTGGACAAAGCGATGGCCATGACATTTCCTTAGGGACCTTCTAGCAAATTCAAGTAGAGATGCAAGCATTCATCTGAAAAAGTCATCACACAGCTTCAGATTGGTTGGGGTTGGCATCAAACAGAGACAAAAATAAGTGTCAAAATGAGTGGCCCTCAAGAAGGACTTGCACAGGCTGCCTCTGAGCACACAATGTCATACAGTGTGAGGGAACATGTATACAGCTACTCCTTACTTAAAGCATATGACCCGGGCCTGAGAGCACGTATGATTAATGGTGCCAGCTGGAAGACGCTTGTAAACTCACCCGAAGTTCACTGTATGGAAAAAGTAACCAGCTGATGATGTTTTGCTGCAATGTGGCATCAGGAGACAGCAAGTTTCCTTCTTGAATACTATGACGACAGAGAAGTGGTGAATGAAGGAGTTGTGAGTTGTGAGGATGTGCTAGTAGTTTTTAAATAGGTAACCCACAAAAGGACAGTGGGAGGTGTATCTCCTTCAGAAATGCTGCTGGGAAAAGTCTGACATTCAGAGGGAAATGGGGCAGTTCTCCCATTTATCTATTTTGATTTTGCCCTGAGAATTAAGTTGCTAGTTTACCTACAAAGTAAGAGCAAGAGACCTCTAATCATCCTAAACAGAAAAGAACTGTGCCTCCCTCCAACTGCATACAGTGTGCAGCTGTGGTAAGGGTGCAATGGGCTTGGAAAAGGAGGACAAGATGGTCATGGTGAAGGAAATACCCAAGGCATAACTACACCAGCCACCTGCAGCTGGAGAGATAAGTACTGGAGTTGGAGAGCACCTCCACTCCAGTTTAGGATTTGTCATGAGACCTTTACAGGTCTCATGGATATCTCTAGGATATCCCAGGATATCCTAGGGCTGTTACCAAGCATGCTGAGGAAACGATTGTTCTCTGAAATGCCAAAGGGTACTGCATGGGCAAGGGCGGCTAGACACACAGCTCCTGTTCCCACCCACCAGGCTGGCAGAGGGAACACCTTATAGAATCACAGAACCACAGAATGATTTGAGTTGGGAAGGGCTCTCAAAGATTATTCCATGGGGAGGGACACCTCCCACTAGACCAGGTTACCCAAAGCCTCATCCAACCTAGCTTTGAACCCTTCCAGAGATAGGGCATCCACAACTTCTTGGGCAATCTGGTTCCAGTGTCTCACCAAACTCACTGCAAAAGATTTCTTCCATGTCCAAC
This sequence comes from Chloebia gouldiae, assembly GCA_003676055.1. NCBI lineage: Eukaryota > Metazoa > Chordata > Aves > Passeriformes > Passeridae > Chloebia > Chloebia gouldiae. Next base: position 49,704,416 of record QUSF01000003.1, on the reverse strand, counting down.
CTGAATCGACTCTCCTTCAGTTTCAAATCATTGCCCATTGGTCTATTGCTACAGGTAAAAAAATCCGTCCTTATGTTTCTTATAACCCTCTTTTAGGTACTAGAAGGCTGCTTTAAAGTGTCCTCAGAACCTTCTGTTCCCCGGGCTGAAGAGCTCCAACTCTTAGTGTTCGCAGGAGAGATTATCCAGCCCTCTCTGGGCATTGTTGTTGCCTCCTCTGGATTCACTCCAGAAGATCGCCTTTCCGGGGAAGGGGCGTCGTGGTCAGGGGCGACCCCCGCACCGCGCGGCTCCAAGGAGGAAGGAACCCGGTACTGTCCCCTCGGGGCAGGGGCAGGTGCGGTGACGGGGGCAGGGGGAGATGCGGGACAGGGAGAGATGCGGAGGCAAAGGCGGGATCACGCGTCCGCCACCACCGCCTCCTCCCGGCGGGGCAGCGGGGCGGGGCCGGGGCCGGCCGCTGCTCCGCTCCGCTCCGCCCGCCCGCGGCGGCGGCACCCGCCGCTCTCCACCTTGCCTCGCCCCGACCCTGCTTCGCTCGGCTCCGGCCGCCGACGCCGCCGCCGAGGGGATCAGCGGGTCAGCCCGCCCTCGCCCTGCTGCGGGGCTTCCCCGCCTCCTCCCCGCCCCACCGCCGCTCTACCCCGCCTCGTCCCTCTGCCCCCGGTGCGGGTTACTCGCGGCCGCCTCCCCCGGCTGCCGGCGAGCCCGCGGAGCGCGCTGCCTCCCGGAGCTCCGCCGCCGTCGGGGATGGCGCGGCCGGCAGCGCCCGTGCGCGCCTGAGGCGGAGGGGCGCCCGCCGCCGCCGCGGGAGGAGGAGGGAAAGGAGGAGGAGGAGGAGGAGAGATGAAGCGCTTCCACCCTGGGGTCGCGCTGCTGCTCTCGCTGCTGTGGGAGGTGAGGTGGGCCGAGGGGGGAGCGCTGCCCTGCCCTGCCCAGCGGCGGCTGCGGCAGCCCCGGGTTCACCCCGCGCGGGTCCGCCATCGGTCGCGACCTGGAGCTGCGCGGCTGGCGGAGGCAGCTGCAGCCCGCGCCCAGGCGGGGGGCGTGCGCGGGAGGTGATTTATTTTGGGTTAATGTCTTCGCCGGAACGGGCTGGGCTCCGCCGGCAGTGCGCGGTCCGGAGTGCGGGGGAGCCGCGGGGCCGGGCTGGGCGAGACCCGGCGCGGCTGCGGTGGTCACGGGCGTGCGCGGCGGCCGGGCTCGCCGGGTGTCCGGGGTCTTACTGCTGGAGCAGAGGAAGATTGTCCGCGGTGTGATGGAGCAGAGTAACGCGGGACCTATACGCAGGGGCACAGGCTGCTGGAAGCTGCCCATTCCCAGCAGAGTGGCAGACTGTCCGGGGGACGCAAAGCCTGCGCCAGTCAGTAAGGGTTAGAGGGAAGGCGCATCTCTTATTTTCATTATTCTCTAATTTTAATTTCGTGGGCAGAGTGTCCTTTGCGAGGTAGATAGAGGTGCAGCGGCGTCAGCTCACGGGGAGCCGTGGCGGCACCGTGCAGCGTGGTTAAACTTCTGGGAAAACCTGGATAGCGCATCTTCCTACTTACAACAACCAAACAAACAGTGAACAGCTTTCATTAATTGGAGGGGGGATTTGCGCTACGCATGGAATAGTTTGGATTGGAAGACACCTTAAAGATCGCCTCGTTTAAACCTCCCTCCCGTGGGTTGGGATGACACTGGATGAGGGGGTTGGGAAAGCAGCTTTTTTTTTTTTTTTTTTTTTTTTCTCCCAGCGGGCGGATGGGCAGATGTTTTCTGGGGGCGAGCTGTCTCTTGGTCTGTGGTTTAGCCTTAGGGCTGGGGACGGGCGGGGGCAGCAGTAGCCCCCCGAGGCAGAGCCATGCGCGGTTCCCGGTGGCAGGCTCGGCTGCGTGCTGGAGTCACCGCCGGGACACGTGCGGTGGCAGCGTGCCGGGGTGACTTCGGAAACACCCGTGGGCTTGTCTTAGGCACATCTCTACGTTCATGAAGCCCAGAGGCAATGTAGCTGAAAGTGTCCGAGAGGTGAAAGAGCTGTGTTGCCTCTGACAGAGCAGTTTTGACAGGAAATGAATTAATTTTTTTTTAAAAACCGGCATGGCACCAAACCCATATATGGAAACCAGAGTGCTGGCTGTGTAGTTACTAATTTTGGTAATGGATATAATTCATGAAAATGATGTTTACTACATGTTTATGCCACCTACGTAGATGAGTGATTTCTGGTGTGTTGCCCACTGTGCCATCCAGCATCATCCCATTAAAACATTCAGATCAAAATCATTGCTTAATGTAAATAAGCATAACTCTTTACAGGTTAATTGGTTTGCATCTCTTTTCCTTGGCTGTAAACCTAGCCTTGGTTCTGGCCTGCAATTGCTCTTGACTCCACAGCTGCTCTTCAGAAAGCAGGAATAGCAAAATGTCGATTAAATGAAACAAACACCACCATTTCCCCGAGGGATTTTGTTCGTCTGAGACACTGAAAGGTTTCACCTCTCCAGGATCTCTTTGATTAGATGTCTCTGCTCTCTTAACGTGTATTCTGCTGGAAAAGATCATTCGTGCCTGAAAAAAGTAATTTGCATAAATCCTCATTGGATCTAGCCAGTGTTGCTATTATTTAAGCTTTTGTACTGGTTTTAATTGTGGGGTTTCTCCCCCTTTTTTTCTTTAAATCTAGAATGTTTGTTTTGCCATCTGGTTTTGTGGATTTTTTTTTTCTTTCTTGGAAGTTCTTAGGTTGCCTATTAAAATGAAATGCTCTGTAAATAAGGCTGTATTCTACATGCCCAGAAACGGGGTGCTGGGGGTTTAAAAAACTTAACCGGAGACATCTGGTTGCTTTGAAGATTTTTGGCGCTTGAAACTTTTTATGTCTTCTGGACAAAGTTCTGCACTGGATATTATCTGAAATAACATTGTTGCAATTGTTTTAAATCTGTTTGCAACTCCAACATGGTCTTAGTAGTTACTGAACAGAGCTGAGAAATATGGTTTTCATCATTTTGCAAAAGGCTCTGACTGTTACCCAGATACTGTGGGGAGGAACCCATTTAGTCTGTCAGAGCACTATGCAGTAGTTTACTGATTCCACCTAGGTTTTCCTTGGGTAGATTACCCAAAATACTTGTTGTAAAATATTTGTGTGATGTAAAACTACTATTTATGGTTATATTGATGAAAGGAATGAACTTCACAATTAAGTATACATCAAGTTCATGGTGGGTGTGAGTTTGGATGTGGGGTGTGTGTGTGTTCATGGCTTTCAGACTGAAGTCTAGTCAGTAGCTGGCTGTGGCAGTCTCCCACGAGAAAGTGAGGGTTTGCTGTTCCTGATGTAAAGGCAGAAGATGCAGAAGAGGGATTTGAGGGGCAGGGGCATGTGCTGGTGGGTGGTTTCATGAAGGTGACTAAAGGCATCACCATTGAAGCAGGATTTACACATAAGAAATTGCTGGCTCTTAGTGCTAAAATGCCTCTCCTTTTTCTAGACAAGCTTGAGATGCACTGATTACAGAAACACTCAGAGCAGTGTGATGGTGGGAGAAGGGAGTTAATTCTGAGTTTTCACGTGTGACGAGGGTTTTTTCACTGCAACCACAAAGATCATGGTGGAAGAAATATCTCCAGCCTCAAGACCCAGAAAGCTCTGCTCTGAGAAGACATTATTAGAGGAGAAAAGCTAAAGATGTCATGTGTTTTGCTCATGACTTAATTGCAGTTGAACAGTTTAACAAGTAAGGTAAAATGAGGTGGACAATTTGACAGGTAATTTTGGTTCTTGCAGGAAGAAATGAAAACTGTTGAATCTTTATCTGTCTTTTTCAAATTAATTTGACTACTTGGAGATAGCAGTTTGTTGTTAACTGCAGTTATTTGAAATGCCCTTTTTCACCAGGAGCCTGGATGACTGGTATACCCACAATACTGGCATATATGATTTCTTCACTCACAAATAACCAGTAGTCTTGTAGAACTGTATTTTGTCTCAGTTGGCTCTCAGTTTTATGGAAAGATTTGAGGAGGCCCTTGAGGTGATGACTGTTTGGGGCATATATATCAATATTTTCTGCTTCTCTTTAATCAGTGATCCCAAGGGCTTTGGTTGTCTGAGCTTAAATGTGACTTTAATGAATAATGATGTCTTTGGAAGAGGCAAAAAATAAAACTAAACAGGCAGTCCCCCCACCCCCTGATATAAAGCAAGCTTATTTTCAGCCTGAATGAGGGCACCAGTGTCTCTGTGGGGCTTACTTTTCAGACTGAGTACTTGCTTTCTCTCTCACAAGCTGTAGCAGTGCTGGATGGAGGAGAGCTCAGCAGCTGAAGCTCATCTCAAGGATGGGGAAGCTGTTGCAGGTCGATAGAGGACCCTATCTGTGCTGCAGTGGTAACAATGGTGTTTTATTGTTGCTGCTGCAGAGAAGCTTGCTGGGTAGCCTCAACTTTCAAAACTGTCAAATAATTTTAGATGTCTACACCTCTGATTGGCTCCTGTGTTGTATCCAGGAGAGTCTAGTGATCAGTAGAGTCCTCTTGCTAATTTGTCAGATGAAAGATACTATGCAAGAGTCAGGTGCCTTTTTTAAAAAGAACAAGAAAATGGACATGTCATAGGAATGGGAAAATGTGTTGTCTTGAAAGAAAATTCAAATACTCCCGGCAATCTGTCATACAAGATTTGTTTTAGTAAAAGCAAAGTTGGCTGGTACTCCTCAGCTGGTTAACTGCTGTATTGAGCTTTTTAGTATTATTTTTGTAAGAGGGCTTCAACAGGAAAGATTTTATCATTTTGATAATTTTAAAATGATTAGGTAGCACAGTGGTGTTCAAGAATTTGTGAGGACTGCTACATCCTCCCCTCCCCACCCATTTCTGGTATTTTTTTCTATCCATTAGTGGTCAGGTTTTCCTTTCTATAAAGTACTGTAAAAGTGTATATACCCTTGAATGTACAAATGTGCATGCACACCAGTGTTGTTGTCTCTGTGATGTCCCTCTCTGTGGAATATGGATACTGCCCTGTTGATGTTTTAACTCTTGTGCTTTCCATTGGGGTTGGGGGAATAAGGGGAAAAATCTATCCCCAAAATTCTACTACAGAGTTGTTAGTGTAGATGTGGCCACTAACCCTCTCCTGCTTTTTAGTTTTGGTTACATAACAGATTTAGCTGCTTAAAACAGTTTCTGGTGGTTTTTTCCCTTTACCCTTCTGCAGCTGGTTGCAAAGCAGCTATTGCACTGCTGAGTGAAGGCAGGAAAGAGCTTTTTTACGATTTATAGTTTGGAGATCCAACTGGTGCTGGCAAGCCTTCCCTGCCTCTTGACAGCAGCGAGATGGGCTGTGATTTCCAGGCAGGAGGACTGAGCTTGCACACTTTTCTCACTTCGCTCCTGCTGAGGAGGAGACAGATTCGTGTTGGTTGTGGGTAGGGAATGGGTGGCTGACTGCCATTTGCATCCTCTAAGAGGAGGTTTTTTGCGCTTGGTTGGTGTGGGTTTTTTTTTTGTTTAAATTAGAAGAAGCATCTGTAAAATCTGTTTGTATTTTCTTATGGCAGTCAACAGTATTTAGCACTTTCTGTTATGCTTTCTTCATAAAAAGGAAGTTGTCTGACTCTATTTCCTCTTGCTACTTTCCACTCAGCTAATGCAGGTGGCTGAAAGGTTAAACCCAGCCAAAGCAAGCCCTTAGACTTCAGGTGCTCTTTTAAAATGGATTTAGCTAAAATCAATAGACAAATGGGCTCAATTGAAACTCTTTGGGTAATACAAATTCATTTTGGTTTTCTCCCCTAAGAAGAGGCTTAGAAAAATTGAAATGAGTATGCCCGTATAAAGGCTTGCTCTGGTCATCAGTGTAGGCTGAATTTACAGGCAGAAAAAGATTAATGCTTAAGCTTATGCTACATAATTTAAAATAAAAAAAAATTTAATATTTAAAATATATCTTGCTGGGGCAAGGTGGCTACCAATTTACTTCAATTTTTTTTTGTGATATAAAAAGTAAAATCCATATGAAAAACCACTAAATAAAGCTAGCATATTTTAATTTTTGTGTCTGGTTTTTGACAACACTGTGTTGCTTTGTATCTTCAGCAATATAGATGAGTTTGTTTTGCTGAAGGTTTTGTTGAAATCCTGTTAGAGTTTGTTATGGCAAATATAAACTCTCTTTGGGCTAGCAAGAGGCAAAGCCTTTCTAAAAGCTTTTTAATTTTTGTTTGCTTGAATAGTATTTTTTGGGAAATGAATCTTAGGTCTGTCTGAAGTCTGGGAATACAGCCTGGGATCTTGGGCATTAAATAGCAGTTTAAAGACAAGGGAAAGCTAAGATCTTAAATACTGGATATTATCACTTTGCTGATACCAGAACAGTAAGATATGAGATGAAATGCCATGTCTGGTATTTCAGAAGGGCATGAGAGGAGAATCTGGGTTTGTTCAATGTTTTTTCTTTTTCTCCCTTTTGAGAACAATGTATCTTGACAGGTTTCTCACATATTAAATGGAAGAGCTATCACTGCTGAGTTAAAAATGTCTTTCTTCAGAAGTGTGTCTTCAAGCTAAATAGGTGTTAGCTACACTTGTGTTTTAAATAGCTCAACTAAAAATTCTTCCTTCTTTCTCAATGACTCAGCTTTCAGTCTGGTAATTTTTTTTAAAGGAAATGAGCTAGCAAGAGGTGGTTTCTTATCTGTATCTCATGCAATGAGGTGTGGGTTGTTGCTGACAGGGGTGGTCTCTAATCCCTGGTTTTGCCAGCTGCTGGAGCTCTAGTTACCCTGGGAACACTAAAGGACCATATCAACTCACTGATGCTGTGAGTGGCTAAGCCACAAAAAAGGGTCTGGGGGAAAAAAGTGAGAGGGAATAGTTTTCCATTGGTTCAGCACAGGTTTGTGCCATGGTATAGCATCATGAAACTTGCTGCAAGGGAGTAGAGAGAATGTATGGCTTGGAGTAGGACTGCTTGTTTTGGTAGCACACTTCTTGTTTCAATACATTAGGTATCTCCTAATGGGAATTATAAAATCCTTTTGGTTGGAAAAGACCTTTAAGGTCATTGATTCCAATGGGAAACTTAACACAGCCACAGGTAAACTGTGTCCCTAGATCATGCTGCATTTGTACTGGAGTGGAAGGCAATCATGGAAACCTTTTCTGTGCTCTACTAGAAGGGGAAGCTAGCAGAGAGCTAGCAGAGCTGTAAGCAGCTCACTGTTTCCAGCTGGAGTAGGAAGGATGCTGTGCCAGCTGGCTTGGTCTCCCACCTCTGACATTGATAGGCATCAGGCAACTAAAGAGCTGGCAATAGTTTTGAGGATGGATCCTTCCTTCCAAGGTCTTGTGCTGCTGGAATAAGATGTGAGGGCTGTGGACTCCAGGAATGTAGCCAGTACCTCTAAAGGTTTGTCCTTCTAAGGTAATTACACTTTATGTTTTCTTATGCCTTTCTAGTTACATGCATTCCAGTCTGTTTGGGTTTTCCCTGGAAGTATGAAGAATTGGAGAACCCTGAAATTAAATTAGTATGAGAGGAATGTGAGCATGTGGGTAGGTGGCAGGAATCTCACTGACAGCAGACTGAAGACGATGGGTAGCACGTGTTATACTTGATGTGAGAGGGACGTTTTGTTGTGCATGTTCATCTTTTTGGGCCTCAGTCAGTGGCACTAACACCCAAGGGAGCAGGATGCTTTTGTAGACCTACTCTGCTTAGCTTGATCTTGCCACCAGTATAGTTACAGTGACAGGCTTGTGCTGTTATGGGGTTAAGAGCAGGTAGTGTGCCTGTGATCCAGAGGGTTTGGTTGTCAATAGATTAGGAGCTCTGTCAGGGAACATATGCTAACGAAGAAAAATAAAATCAGTGACTGATTTGTAGCAAAGGTGAGCTTACTTAGAATTGCTGCAAACTTGGGGTATTTTGGCTGGCACAGTTGTATCTTGCTGCATGCCTCTGATGGCTGTAGGTAGACCAACAAAATTCTTCTGTGTGTCCTGTTTGGAGTCTGTTTTTCTCCTTTCTGGACAGGAGATACTCCTTGTCTAACCAGAAAAGGCCAGGTGTTTATACTTTGCTGCTTTTGGCACAGTCCCTTTAGTGTCAGCACAGGAGTTTGATATCCAGCTATGCAGCACTGTTTAGACATGGTGATACGACAACAGACAGTGTAAGGGTCTGTACCTGGGGAATTGCTCAGTGTTTTGTTTCTCCCAATTTTATTAAATCTCTTCACTAAAGTGGATAGAAAACCTGTTAACTTAGGGAATTCTTTTCTACTTTCCTCATTATATCTGTAAATGTAAATTCTATCTGTAAATCTCACTCTGGTTCGTGGGTGACTGCAAGCGCTTCAGCTTTTGATGCAAAAACAAGGCAATGATGAGTCAAGCAAGTGTTTTCTTTCATTTCGCTCCTCATGGGGGAAAAATACATTGCTCATTGCTGCAGATGATTATCTCAGTACTGGTGTAAGTGAGATCCAGGAATTCACTGCTGGCTCTCTTACAGTGTGAGTTCCCAGCTCAGGGCCTTATTTCCCTATTGCAATTGGAGCCAGGGGTTTAACCTATTACAGGAAGGGTAATGGGTATGAAAGTACACCTTCAGTTGTTCAAGTGCCATTAAGTTTGGCAGAATCTCAGTCCAAAAGAGAGGATATATGGTCTCTGAACACGCTGCTTTCAAATGGTTGGACAATTGTCTAGCCTAAAAAAAAAAAAGTGGGGAAGATGGGTGCGTAAGAAATTTTAAATCTACTTTTTTGAGTTCTGCTTTTCTTTTTCAGGCTGACCTAAGATGCTCCTATCTTGAGTGCTGTCTTGCCTATCCCAAACATTTATCAGTAATGATAACCATAATTTTCAATGTTTTGAGAAGCAGTGGTGTAGAGGATGCCTGCTGATCCTGAATTATCAAGCAGCGCTGCTATGATGGGCCGCACTGTGTGCAGTGGGGTTTTGCATCAGGGACCCCTATTCTGCTCTGATCTGCTTCTTGACTAAAGCAATTCACATCTCTTGGCTGTGATACAGAAATACTAATAGCATAAGGTTTAAACTCTTCAGAACTGGGTCATCCTGTAGTTTGAGATAGTGGAAGATAACATTAGGCTGCTTCTTTTTTTTTTTTTCTGTAGCTGAAATGATAGTGGCGTCTGTTCGGAAACTTGTGTGCATGCATCCCTGCATAAATCATGTTATAGAGCTGCACTAAGGCTACATATGTTTGCTTGCATATTTCTTAGGATGATCTGTATTTCTAGGGAAGCTAGAGAGCAGAAGCCTAATAATAGCCAGATACTACAAGTTGCATAATGTTGAGGAAAACCTAAGGCAGTTTGGGGCTTTCACATAATGCCAGTGCCATATAACCAGCTGAATTTAGTGCTGAACTTGCAGCATGGTGATAGAAAAGTGTTTCAGAATCTGAAGGTGATCTGTAGATCTTGGAGCTTCTGTTTTCTGAAATCCAGGTCTTAGATTTGTTTTTTCATGTGCTGTGAGTAATACTTCTGATGCTGACTCCTTAAAGCCCAGGGTGAATATTAGCAAACTGGGTCTCACTATACCCTGTATGTGGCAATTGTCTGGATAGGTATCTGCAGTGTTCCTAGAAGGAATTGGATGGGATCCTGAAAATATTGTAAGAGACACACTGGAATATGCCCAAAACCTGGCTGGTGAAACTTCCTGGCATGGGTATGCTGACCCACGCTGCCAGCTCTGTGTGCCTGTATGCCTGTCACAAGGCATCCTGTGGGAACACATTTAGGTTGCAGCTTCACCTGATTTTCCCTGTGGACAAAAACCATGGGCACAACTGTGGCACAAAGCCAGGGGGATTTGGATTAAACTTGTTTTAATTCTGTAGTAATCTTGACTTCCTATTTTTATTAAAGCCCTAATCCCGGGCTCTGTCCAAAGGTCATTAAAAGTCAGTGGAGACATCCCACTTGCTTCCAGTGAGTGCTGGGACAGGCTGCCTGGAGGGTGCTGGGTGCCTTTGGTTTTGCTCAACCAGCTTGAGGTGCAAGTGACCTTTGCTCTGTGCAGCTTCTGGAGCCCTGTGGGCAGGGGTGGTGGTGTGTCTCCCCAGGCTGAAGGCACACACACTGAAAAGTTTGTTGCCTTGAAGCAGCTCTTGCTGTCACTCCTCTGTGCACCTGCACTGTGCAGCACTATGGGCACGCACGGAGCTGCCGGTGTAGCTCTCCTTGAGGAAGCAGCTGCTTCAGCCAGCCACGGTCACTGCCCATGTTGCATAAGGAGAAAAGCATCGTAGTGATTATATAAAAGAGATTATGTAACTGGGTAATTTGGTAATCGCCTCTCTGGTGAATGATAAGAATAGCTTGTGAATATGCATTTATTTCTGTGATAGCCATCCACAGTGATGAAGCACTGGAAAAAGTGGCTGCTGGGCAGTGGCACAGGGTGAAATACTTGTGCCTGCTCTGTGTGTGTGTTTGCAGACACTTTGCAGCTCTGTCGCTCCTGTGCTGCTGTGGTGAGACACATCAGCTGCTGTTCCCCTTGCCCCACATTGTGGTGTGACCTGCTCCACAGGTGCAGTGAAGGTATCCAACTGCTTTTGATAAGCCTGTGCCACCTGCCTGTGGCATCTGTACAAAGGCTGTGCAATGCAAAGGCAGAACAGATGATAGAGGAGGGAACACATGTTGCTTCTTCATGAATTTGGGCCATTTTTACTTTCTCTTACTTCCCAGAACTATCTGTTTTTCACGCTGAATTTTCCAGTACCTCTTCCCCCCACCCCACCCCAAGAAGTTTCTGGGACGTGCTGGACAATTTCCAGGATCCTGGTGAGGAGCAAGAAGGCTGATTGCCTGCTTTGAGACAACTGAGAAGACCATGTGTGCTTCAACCCCACTCTTACTTGAATCTCTGTTCATGGGTTTATTCCTCTCTTGCAGAAGGGAAGGTGACTCATAAAAAAAAAAAATCACATGCTGCCAAAGCCTGTGAGAGCTCTCTGATGCTAACTGAAGTCCAAGGAGAAACTGTGAAGGAGATGGGTGCTATTCCTTGTAGTCTCTTACTCCTGAGAAGACTGTGCAGGGGTGAGCTCAGGATAGCTTGGGAGAAGGCAGGAAGATGGATGAAGGGCTGTGGCAGGGGAGGAAGTGAGCAAAAGAAACTCACTGAGTGGTTCATTTGGGAACATCGCTCCTGGCTCTGAAAATGTTCCTGCAGTTTTCAGATCAGCTTCTGAAGTCTGGGTGGTTGCTGGCTTTTTGTTGTGGATTTGGGGTTATTTTAAATTTTTCTTTTGTGTGATTTCAATTTGCCTTCCCATTCACTGTCCTGAAGGTACAGTTTGCCACCTTTTCTCATTGCTACAGCTGCATCTTCTCTGCCTTGAATTGCTTTTACAGCTCCTCATCTCTTGCTGCCTGAAGCTCAAGCTCTTTAACCTTATCTTCAAGCTGCCACATAATCCTCTCTCCACCTACGGCTCTGACCTGGTTTCCTCGTCCTCCTCCCAGCCCTTTGCTGGACTGTTGTTCCACCCTTCTTGGCTTAGGATGGCTTTCTTCTCTCTTTTCTGCATTATTAATTTCATTATTTGAAATAGTTTCCAGTTCCCTGGCTGCATTCCTGTTCTCTTTTTTGAATTTTTTTTTTTTTCGTGCTTTCCTCTTTTATTTCTTTTCTAGGCTTTCTTCAGTTCCATCTATGATTCAGTCCTGGCACAACCACTTCCCACATGGGTTTTGCCTCTCCTGTCATTTCTTTACTTCTTCCTACTTGCAGAAGGAAAGGCTGTACCATCTGCCCTTAAAAGCGCCTTATAAATCCATTTCCCACGTATTGCAGTTAGGTGTTGGATGCAGATTAAAAAAGAAAAAATTAAAATCCTTTTCCCTTGAAAGATTTCCATCCTGTCCCTTTTGCCTGAATGTCTGTTTCCTAGCATGTTTCTTCTCATTTTTGTATGTTAGGCTAGAGATTTGAGAGTTCAGCTTGCAGCTTTACCCAAGAATTCCCTTTGCAGAATGGGTGATTTCTTGTTGCAGTTGTCTGCCTTGTGTACAGACCCCTTCTCCTTGGTATTTATACCTTCTCCTTTTAATAGGATATCAACCCTGGAATATGCTGCTGTTCTCAGGGCAAAAGAGTGTTAGGGGAATGTTTTTAATAAACATATGGTCGTTGCTTAATGTAGATAGAAAGTAGGCAGAGGAGACAGCATGAGCAGGACCCTGTGAACTGTAGAGGACAAGGGCAGGCACAAACCATGGATAATAAGAAATTATTTTGATGCCATGTAAATTCTCAGATGCTTAATGGGCTTAATTTTTCAATCTCAAATTACACATCTAGAAAAGATGTGACTAAAGTTGAGAGTTTTTGTGCAAAAGCATGTAAGGATATGTTAGAGCTGTTACGGGAGCTTTTGTAATGTGAAAACTGTTTAATTTGCAACTGTACAGATACATTAATAATCCTATCTGGACTCATAGGCAAGTGTGAAGTAGTGAAAAGAGAAGGAAGCCAAAATTCATGTACTATGTTAACTTTTTAAAACCAGTGAAACTGAAATGATATTTGGTTTGCATCAATTTTAATGAAAGGTATGTATGTAAACTCCTGCCTAGGATCAAAGAAAAAACATTAATTCTTATTTTCATGCAGATAAGACGGTTCAAGGTGCATAAGTATTGTATAAAAAGATATGAAGGCAGTTTTTACATTTGGTGCAGAGACACTATACAAGATTTTGCTTTACTTTTGTCTTCTTTGTCAGTGCCACATGCAGCGTGTATGATCTGATTGACTTTAGCTGTAATGTTACCTGCCTTGTTCTGAAACCTCCAGATGCAGGCTTTCACCATGTGGGTTGTTAGTGTGTGACAGAAGCCCTGGGGTTCATCTGGAGCATACCAGTCGTATTGGATGTGAAGGCAGAACTCTCGCTGGTAGGAAGGAGCAGAATGGGCTCCATGTTTTGGAGTTTGAACTCCAGTCCTAATTGGTCATCTGTTCCCTTTGAAGAAAACAGACTGTGAAGATACTAAATTTCTTATGAAGGTTCAAGTTCAGTTAAATACATTCAGTTAAAGATATTTCCAAAAGCAAGTCCAATGGAGAAAAAAACTGAGCAGTCTGCAAATATCCCGCTGTCAGGAAGTGCCTGATGGAGCCAAATTAATAACTTGTGAGAAGTTCCCTTTTGAAATGTTCCGGCAGCAGGCTTTTAAAAAAGATCTAGAGAGGCCTGAAAGAAGGAACCCTTTGTAAAATCTCTTTCCTTCAAGCAAGAACATATTGACATGCCATGAAGCAAAGTTATGAAGGGACAATTAGTACTGGGTTTCCTGATCCTGCCTAGAGAAAGCTTGGCAGCCTTTTTTGCTGTGGTAGGGAAGGCACTTGTAATCTCAGTGTCAGTGTTTGCAAATGTTAGTCTAGTCCTGATGGTTACTCCCTGGACATATCCCTGAAGGTGACTGCCTCGTGTGTGAGCATTGTAAACGCAGGTCTTGAGGAAGGATTGAGGTCTGACTCTTGAAGCCATCTGCAGGAACAAATGACTCTTGCAAAGGAATTGATCTCATGTCTATGCAGGCTTGCCAGATGTGTCTGGACCTGGCTGTCCCTCAGCCTGACAGGTGTTTTTGCAGCCATTTGATGGCAGGCATGTACCTACCACCTTTGCACTGGCATGATGGTGACAGCTGGAAGGGCAGGCATCCTTCTGCTGGGCTGGGTGCAGCTCCTGCCTGCTGCTCTGCCTGCATCTGCAGGGACAGAGGTGCTCACACTTGGATACTTGTTCTACAACATGGGCTGAAGGTGACAAAACTACGTCATGTGCCCGACTTTAATACCTGCTGAAAAAATCACCCTTATTTTCTCTTTCAGTGCTTTATGTTGTTCTGGAGGAGAAATTCTTTCTTAATGATGTCCTAGACTGATAGATGCTCTGTATTCATGGTAACAACTTCTCTAACTATCCATCTTCCAAATTAGATTAAATCTATTTGTACATTTATGGTATATCTTCATACTTTATTCAAACACAAGTAATCAAATAAAGAGCAATTCATGCTGTTATGCTTCAGAAGTCCTTGCCAGTACTTAGATTTTTATGGGAAAACAGAATGTTGCAGTTAATTGTAATGACAAAAAGTATGCTTGTCTGCTGTCTCTCACAGAGGATTTCATAGTACTTAAACAATATCAAATATGTGATAGCATGTTCCAGGCACATCCAGTCCAGATGTGTAGCCTTGTACTGATGAGTAAGTGGGCAGAAAGTACTGAAAATGTTGTGCAGGGTGTTTGTAGCAGAATTAGAAACTTAAGATTTCTGATTCCTGGTTTCTTAGTCTGGTTCAGTATAAGGCAACTGCTTTGATTTTACTAAGAGCACTTTGCAACAAGCCCTTCTTTTTCATCAAGTTATAAATATCAGAATTTTTTTGGAAGTTCCAAGCAAGGCATCTTGTCAATGGCATGAATCTCTACAGGCATATGAGTGGTCTGGAGGAAAATTTCCTGGATTGGACTCTTCTCCATGTGGAATTAACAAATTGTAACCATTATGTTTATTCAGTGTGTCCTGTTAGTAGTGAATCTGAGATCAATAGATACCTCCAGATTCTTAGCCTAAGTCTTTTGTTTTATGCATTTGCACATTTACCACTCAACAGTACTTGTATTGGGATTGTCTTCTAGTCTTAATGACTTTCTGATGATCTAATTAACCTCAGCCTGTTACCGATGCCAATATTTATTTGTGTAGAATATGAATTAATGAAAGTGTCCACCTGCATCTCACCTCTTTGGATAGCTGACTAAATCTATTTAACTTATTGTCTTCATAGTTCTGCATTCTGAAATACCACAGAAACTAATGCTTGTGTGAGGTTCTTTGTTTTTCCTTTTTTTTTCCTTTTTAACAGTTCATTGAATATGCAGTCCTAAGGCAGTCTAATATTTTACAAACTTGGGTCAATGCCGCTGAGTAGATTAGGTCAAAATAGAAATAATAGCACATCAAAACAGTATCAAACTTTCAAAGGCTGTTTTTGTTTAAGCACTTCCAAAAGCTAGGGAAAGTCCAGGTTTACAGTGTGTGGTGAGAGTGGAACTTCTCAGAAAAGCTTGGTATTTGCCCAGGGTGTGGGAGGCCAGTTCTGTCTCCTTTGTGTCTTCTGGATGAATCCTTAGAAGAGTTCCTACCCTAGGTGGGGTATACTAGAATTGATTTATGTCACTTGTTGACATTATCTCTTTTCCACTTACAAAATAAATATGTGCTAAGCTAGGTGGAAAGCTTCACCATCACTCAGTGGTTTAGATGCTCTTTGAAGAGAGAAACCTGTGTTTGCAGCATTTATTCCAATTATACCCCTTCAGAGACTGAACATAGAAAGATGGAAAAGGGTGAGACATTAGGTCTATTGGTTGCAATAACACAGCGTGGGCCTTGTCTTGAGTGCTTACATGAGGAATTTGAGGCATCTGCTTCTGTGTGTTGGAGAAAGAGATAATTCTGTCCTTGCTGTTTTTTTACACAATATCCCAAAAATTCTACTGTTATCTTTTGATAGAGATAGGTGAAAATAGGTCTTTGCACCTATATTTATGCATTTCATGTAAATCTATAGAGTGCATAAATATATGCACTCGGTTTCAATGTTGAAAAGAAACACTGGCAGCACAAAAGTTTGAGGTTTTGTCTCCTCCAATTGCCTGAAGTTAAATTTTGTTCACTTCCAGGAGAGCAAGAGAGACTTGAGTCCTTCTGGGTGGGAGATTGGAAAATAGCCATATCCTGGCAGAGCACATTAGCAGGGCAGGGTGGATCTTGACTGCAATTGCTACTACACCCTTCCCCTTATACCTCTCTGTTCTGCAGATCAGTCCTTTTGAACACCTCACAGATGTAAAAAAACCCCAAAGGAACATTTTTGTTTTGTTTTTGCTTTAGGAATGCAGGAAGCACAGTTTCAGGATCTGAAAAATACAGTTATGTACCCAGCCCCCTATTATGAGAGGGTTTCTCCAAAGATTTCTCTTAAAGTTTCGTATCAAGCTGGCACTATCTGGAGTTTGCCTGCTGCTACACATGTAATTCATATGATGACATGAAATACTTATATTTAATAAGTAGCATATAAAAATCAGTCTTTCCTCCTTTTTGTACTGAGAGTATCTTATGGCAATGCCCTGAATGTTGGACGTCCAGGCATGGATTGTGGCAATTCTGGAGAGAAAAATTTCAAATAATCACCATTCCTCTCCAGTAGCTAGGGAGATGGGAAGGTGGTACAGTGGAGGATGCAGAGAGGGAAATGCCTAGTATATCTTTTCCAACCTTACATACTGTTCTAAAACAGCTCCATATAACATTTAGGCTGAGAGTATTGGTAGTATCTTTTCTAAGCACCAGATTTTTTGCAGTGCTGTTGTATTCCTGACGTTGCTGTGCCAGTTCATGGTACCTTTCTCAGCTCCTTCCTGTCTGATAGGGACTAGGTTAGGGAATTCATGCTGAGGCTGGTTTTGCTGCTTTTTCCTTTAATGAACATCTTAAGGCAGTCTTAGATACTTATTTCAAATTTTATTTATGTGAACTGATGAAATATCCATGGAACTGGATGTTTGCTACATTAAGTGGTGAGTTTATACATTCCTAAGTCTGTCTTATGTCTGCTGCTCTAATTTGCTTTATTTGTTGGGCTTTTTTTTCCTGAATATTTTTAAATAATCCAGTGATTTATATTTTTTTCTGGATAGTCCAGTTTTCAAATTTTGTGTTTCTGTGGCTGGTGACAAGGCTGGTAAATCAGTATTGATTTAACACTAGCCACCTCTTTTCTTAAGAGAGACCATCCAAGTGATCTGTGCAGTGAAACCAAAACAAAAGAGATGAAGAGTTTTCAAATAAAAGTATATCAGGGGCACCAGTCTTACAGTTCCTTGTACCAATGTGTAGAATTGGCACTCTGGGTTTCTTGTTGCACACTGTGGATTTAAGCTTGGAGGAAACCCTGCATCTTGAGCCTCTGATCACAATTTTATGTGCATAAATAGTGCTGGATTTTACAATGTCCCCCAAGAATACTCTGTTCTGCTATCGGGCAGTCTCAAAACAAGCTGCCTACATAAGTGCCTTGCAAATAAGCCTCAAACCTGACCTGGAGGGAATACATCTGTGGGTGGATACACAGCCCAAGCTCCCCACCTCCTCAGAGCTCTGCCCCTCAGATAAGGCTGTTGGCAAAGTTGATTATGAATCTTGGTGATGCGGATGACTTTCTGTTTGATGCAGAAAAACCCAGTTTTAACTGTTAGGAAAAAAAAAACATACTTCTTTCAAGCTTGTCTTACATTAGAAATAACTAGTTTCCTCATGCATGACTTCATGTATTTGAAGATATTTTTCCATTCAGTATGTTTTTATTACCTACTCTACTCTTTGGGATGCAGTATAAAAGTATGGCCTCATGGCTAAAGGCAGTGACACTTGGAAAAGTGGGGTTCTGCTGTTGGCTCTGATGTCAGGCAGGGGCACATTTCTTTGTCATTTTTGTCCCATATTCTTCTTTTAGTTTAAGAAATTATAACTTCTATTCATAGCTGGTCTTTGAGGCTGTGGATTAAAGGCCATAGGAAAGACAGGTTTCAATAGATTGAATTGAGCAGATCCTACTGTTAACAGAGGTGAGGAAGAGGGATCTCTGATATCCTTACACGGAGTACTAAGTATCATGACCAAGTACCAGCAAATTATCTCTTGCCATGTAACATGCTGTTTCTCACATCAAGCAATGCTTACTCTGACTATGGGCTGCGGGCCCTCTTTCAGTCTCTACTGCTTGATAGTTAGGAAGGTTTTTTTAGTTAGTGAACGTAAGGTCTTTAATAAAAGCTTGTTTTTAAAAAAGTAAAAAAGATCTGGATATCAGTTTCATTCCCTCAATTGAGAAAGATTAACTTCTGGGATTCTTTTTTCTGCTTTGTTTAATGGCCTTCATCACATCTACTTTCCTCTTGGCCTGAAAAGCCTTAGGCAGTGCTTAACTTGTGATACAGTTGGCATTGTACCCTAAGGAGCCACAGACTTTGCCATTGTGTAGTGTTAAACTCTGCTCCATAATTTCCCAGAGCTGGCTGTCCTGTTCTTCCTGCAGCTTGATTCTGGAACCTGGGTACAAAGTTTTGCAATTTACTTTTTTTTTTCTATTTAAATTCATGTAGTTTTGATCTGAGATTTTTCTTCAAACAAATTGTAACTCCAAGCAAAGTTATCTAGAAATGTTATCACAATGTTATCTAAAAATTATGCATTCACCATGGTTTTCCAGATGTTTGCCTAAGTTTGTCAGAAAATGTTGTAAATCTTCCAGAGGTTTTTATTTGTCTGAAAGCCACAAAAAGTGTTTCGTGTTTCATGCCATGGTTAAACCCTAGCTGTCAACTAAACACTTCACAGCTACTTGCTCACCCTCTCCTAGTGGGATGGGGAAGAGAATCAGAAGGGTAAACTGGGTAAACTCCTGGGTTGGGATAAAGACAGCTTAATGGGGAAAGTGAAGTAAGGAATTTATTCACTGCTTCCCCTGGACAGGTGGGTGTTTAGCCATTCCCAGGCTCCATCACACATAACTGTAAAAGACAAATGCCATCACTCTGAATATCTTCCCTTTGCCCTTCTTCCCACAGCTGATATTCTGAGCATGACACCATATAGTATGGAGTATGCCTTTGGTCACTTGAAGATGGCTGTTCTGTCTCTGTCCTCTCCCAGCTTTTTGTGCATCCCCAGTCTCCTCCCTGCTGAGGCAGTGTGAGGCACAGAAAAGGCCTTGGCTCTGTGCAAGCACTGATCAGCAATAACTGAAATATTCCTGTGTTATCAACAGTTTTTTCAGCCCAAATCCCAAACATAGCCCCATAGTAACTTCTGTGAATCAAATTAACGCTTCCCCAGCCAAAACCAGCACATTCTGTACTGCTGATTCCATCCTGTTTGCATCATGCTCAGGTCCCACGCTATCCAATACATCCTCATTTTACCCTCACCACCTTTCACTCACATCCTTTGGTATAATATGTAGATATCATTCCCTTAGTCAATGAACATTGGGTTTATTTAGTCCATGACTCAGGGGTTGCATCTCTTACAGGGAGCACTCAGGAGAGATGGTGTGGAGTTGTGTGGGATTATTGGGCACCACAACCAGCTCAGGTCAGGTCACTGCTGCATTTGCATTGTTCTTTTTAAGGCTTGTCCTCTTTTGGTTCACGTGTTTTCTGCTGTTGTAATTCCCATAATTTCTGTAATTCTGGTCCCTTTGGACCAGACTGTAGGGTTTAATAGTGCGATGAAATTGACCCTGCTGCAGCTTGGATTTATCCACAGACTGCAATCCTTAGGGTTGTATTTGCTCCAAGTGGAGCCTTATCTATGAGCCAGGCTGCACCTGCTGTGGCATGGACTTATACATGGGCAGAGTTGCTTTGAGATGCAGCTGTTCCAGCATGGCCTTTTATCCATTGGCCCAAATCCCTTCGGAGGTACACCTTCTGCAGCACAGACACAAGCACAGCTACAGTACCTGCTCTGGCATGGGCTTATCTGCAGCCACAGGCACTCTGGAGTGTTCTGCTGGGGTGTGGGCTCATCCACAGGTGCCAATCCCTTTGACTTGAGTCACACTGGAATTCCAGCCTGTCCAACAGAGCAGCGATGCTCTGGTCACCTGCCAGCCCAGGCAGGTTGTTCCCAGGCTGCTATCAGGTTGTTCCCAGCTGCAGCAGAGTAAGATGACAAGCAGCACAGCAGCACAGGAAGCAGTGAAAGCAAAAAGCAGTGAGTGATGGGTACCAGAGCCTGATATACAGTAAGGCAAGTGAGCCGTGCAGGCCCAGGGGCCTGCTGATTAATAGCCAAACAGCAATAACAGCTATGAATTCCATCTAGCCCCTTCCAGTCTAACCAGTTATCATCTCCAAATGTTAAAACCCCAGGCTGCTACCCAAAAAGGATAGCTGTGGTTTGACTCCAGCCAGCAACAAGGCACCACACAGCCTCTTCCTCACTCTCACCCAGTGGAATGGGGAAGGGAATCAGTGGTAGAAGTCCAAAAGAAGCATGGGTTGAGGTAAAAGCTGTTGAACCAAAGGTTGTGCCCACAAACAGAGCAAAATGAGGAATACATTCACCCCTTCCCGTGGGCTGGCAGGTGTTCAGCCACCCCCAGGAAGCCAGGGCTCCATCACACATAGTGGTTACTTGGGAAGACAACTGTCATCACTCTGAACATCCCCCTTCTTCCCCCAGCATTATATGCTCATCATGACTCTGTATGATATGGAATATCCCTTTGGACAGTTAGGATCAGCTGTCCTGACTGTATCTTCCCAACTTTTTGTGCACCCCTGGCCTTCTTCACTGGCATGGTGGTACAAGAAGCAGAAGAGGCCTTGGGGCTGCGTGAGCGCAGCTCAGCAATAGCTAAAACATCCCTGTGGTATCAACACTGTTTCCAACACAAATCCAAACTAGTTACTGCAGAGAAAATTAACTCTACCCCAGCCAAACTCAGCAGATTTCATCATGATGCTTTCATGAAAAGCACCCTCAGTAAGCTACCATACAGACCTGTCCATGTGTTATGTTGCTCTTTGGGAGGTGTTGGTCAAAATGGAACACCTTTCTAAATCCTCATCTAGCCAGTTCTCAGGCCATAAAGTTCTGTGGGACATTGCAAGGATGAGAGGTGATGTTCTTCCTACTTGTCATAGTTTTGTGTTTAATTGGATGGTCTGTGCCTTGCAGGCATAAGATGATCTTAGTGGTTGTTTTTGGTTTTATAAATCTGCAGATTATGGGGTTTGTATTCTTTGGCTGCAGCTATACAGAAGTCTGAATATTTAAGGGAGCATTGAATACTGCATAATTTTCTATGTATGAACTTGGAGAAAGTGTTCTGATGGATTGGTTGGTTTGCTTCTTAAACTCTGTAGGGTCAGAGATCATGTCTGAAATGTTTTATACATCTTGTGTAGGTTTTAGATAATTAATATTTCATGCTTGCCCCCCAGATATGTGGTAGTGGTTAAAACTGAGTTAAGTGGTGATTATACAGAATGATGAATATTTCATTTATTTAATATGAAATAGGAAAAAAATTACATTGCTGCCATGCTGGTTTAATTTCAGAAAACTTCGTCAGACTAGCAAGATTGAAAATCTCCTTAGTGTCCTGAATTTATTCTGCTGAAAAAATGCACGTATTTATTTGAGGATTTAAAAAAATGGCTTCTGTTGTCCTCCTTTATAAGGATGTTTCTTCTTACACCTTTATAAAAGCTTTTGCATTGTTCACCTTCAGTTACAGACCAAAATATTGTTCTGTTCACAC
The DNA here is from genome assembly GCA_003676055.1 of Chloebia gouldiae. Taxonomy (NCBI): domain Eukaryota; kingdom Metazoa; phylum Chordata; class Aves; order Passeriformes; family Passeridae; genus Chloebia; species Chloebia gouldiae. The sequence continues at coordinate 49,683,015 of QUSF01000003.1, read as the reverse complement.
CATTTATTAGTTGAGCTCTTGGTAATTGTATATTCAGAAATGCGAGTGTCTGCAAGACTGAAAGAAATCAGATGGGTGAAACAGGTGTCTGTCTGTGTCTGTCTGTCTGTAGTCTGTCTTTGATGGTGGCAGGTGCTGTGCCAGGAGGGGCCACAAGACTGCCCACTGTCTGAGGTCCATTCCTTTCATGCCTCCCCAACATATGGACTACTTGGATCAGAGATATTAGGGTGTAGCTTCCTTTTCATTTGGTTTAATTACTGGTTTGGATTTTTCTTCAGTGGATTTATCTAGTTCCTTTTGAATCTGTCTTCTGCAGTTTTCTGTGGCAACAGATTTCTGATTTTGTCTGTGTGCTGTGCAAAAAACATACTACTTACATGAATTACCTGCTAGGAAAAGGGACACTCATTGAAACTGTTATTACAGGTCTTGGCAAATAATAGTTCTGTACTTGGCCTCATGTAGCTGTGCATTAAACCTGCTCTTCCTCATCACCCAGGCATCTGTTTTCCAAGTTGAAGGCTTCCAAACCTTTTAAACCCTTCTTGAAAGGCAGCTGCTCCATCTGATTATTCATTGTAGTTTCCCCCTCCCTGATTTCTAGCTACAAGCACTTCTTGGAAGGCAGAAATAAGAACTAAGTGATGCACTTTATAATAGTGGAGAAATTGGTCACTATATGCTGAAAATTTGGGATTCACCTCCTGTATGGACAAAGAGCTCAAACTGATCATTAAAATACAGCTAATTTTAATTTCTAAGCTTTTAAGGAACTGTAATAAAGTAACTCATTGGTCTGAGTTGGATTCCAGTAGTGTTACTGACTCTTAGTTGCCTTTATTCTGCAAGGAGTTATTAGTGGAGTAAAGGACTTTTCAACACAGAGAGCTAAAGAGCATGAAACCTACCAGAAAAGCACATATTGACTCATGCCTCCTGAATCTTCACTGCTTTTGATGAGGCTGGCTAAGGGGGAAATTATTATGTGCTCACCTCCTCTGAGAGAAACTAGTCTAGTTGAATTTGCAAAATTCAGTGCTCAGAGGCTTGCTGGAGTGTACCTGTAGGAGGAGATGGACAGATTTTAGCCTGAAGGAGTGTGGATAAGTGCAGCTGTCAGGAGACAGTTGGAATACACGTCCTGCTTCTGCAGCCAACGCTCAGCTCCCGTCTGCAGCATGAGCATAAAGGCTGCTGATCATCACAGCTGGCTCTTTAGAGCTGTATTACATAATGGAAGTTTTATTACGTGGTTTGTAGCTATTATTTAGGATTAAGTTTTGTTTCACATAGCTGTCCTGCCACTGCTGTGGTGGTGTCTTCCAGTGGTGTAGCAAACAGCATGGCCAATATCTGTTCTGGGTCCTTTTCCAGTGAGCTGAGTAGTTTTTCATATAAGAGGCTCAGTTTCTTATCCCATGAAACTTTGTTGTAGACAAAGGAGAGAAAGTAGAATTTGTTTTGTTATGTTTGAGGTGGGGTGTGTGTGTGGGAGTTTGGGGGGGGGGTCAGGATGAGATGTTGGTGTTCTTTTCTTTTAGCCTGTGTTGTTGAGTGAGTACAATTTGATACTTGGTGCCTGTTGGATTTTCTGAGCCACTGATGCTTTTATGGTATATCACAAACATCTGTTAGTGCTACAGCTGGACTGAGAGAGGGCAAAGGCACCCATGTCAACACATAGGCCTCGAGATGAAGTTGGGACTTCCAAGCTGTTGGCATCTCTTAATTGTGCTCCGCCCTTGAAATGGTAGGCAAATTTGACCATTGTGGATGTATATGTAGAGTCAGAGATTAATGGAAAATCCTCAAAACATATTCTGCTCTGCATTTTGCCTTCCTTATCTAAACCTGTCATTCCAGTAGTGCCACTTTGGTCAGACTGGTGAGATGCAGGGGGAACTGAAAATTGTCTGCAGATTGTTAGCATTCATATCCATGTCATTTTCATCCATTTCAATATGGGTGTAAATAAATAGAATCGATTGATCCTTTTGAATATTAATTTGGATGTCTGGACTCAAGCTGCTGGTGAAGGAACTGGATTGTATGTTTTGTTCTGTGTTGCAGCAGTCAGATTACATAGTTGGACTCTTAACACCTAATGCTTGAATGTGTTTTACATTAAATACTGCGAGTCAAAGTTCAACTGCTAGGGATCTTACCTGGTGGGTTGGTTGCTTTTTTTTTCAGGTGAACTCCAGGTGTGGCCTATAGTAACTGTAAGTTTGTTCATTAACACAGAGGTTTTTTGATAAATCATATCCCCATGATTTTAATGTTCCTCTTGGAAAATCATAAGGACTGCGGGTGCTGCTTTCTCAGAGACATGTTGCTTCTCTCATTTGCCCTTTCTTTTTCAATTCAAATGCATGCAGCCTGGTTCACATAGGTCTTTGTACATTTTAGTGTTACTACATTTTGCTGATGTATGGCTAGTAATTTTTTTTTTTTTGAGAAGGGCAGTTTTAAGCATATCTGATACTTAGAGTTGGTGATCTGTGCTTTCTATGTTATGTCAATGAAGAGAGGCTTAATGCTGTTCCTTAGACCTGAGCTAGTTGAATGAATGGATGTGGAATTCAAGCACGTAATATTGCTTCACTAATATTGGTTCAGTCACAGCTCTAAATTCTTCTGAGAGTTTGAACCATGGGTACACATACTCTTTTTGTTTTGTTACGAATGGAAAATAGTATTATACCACCAACTCTTTTAATTTCTAGGTTTCTTCAAAATTGTTCTACAAATTAAAGAATGTCACTTAATAGAGCTTAAAAAAAAGAACAGAAGAAATTATTATGTGACAGCCTGATGCTAAAATAAAGTTCTGTTTACGTGGGGCCAGAAAATCAAGTTGCAAACCTGTCAGTGTAGATGGAATGTAAAAAAAAAAAAAAAAAAAAAAAAAAAAAAAATTTGCTATTCTTGTAAGAATGTGAGCAGTGACTTGTTGAGAATGAAATCCCAAATAAAAATATTTGTAAGCTTGCAAGGCTAATGCAGTTGCTGTGGGTATATGGTATTTTTTTACCTACACTCCAAGGAAGACTTGCAGAAACACAGGGACATGAACTGTAGTGTTTAGTTTGGTTGTTTGCAAAGGAAACTGGTATGAGATTACTTGATACATCTGATGGTTTCTTTGATGTTCATGCTGCTGCAAGATGGTCTTGTTTTGCTCCTGCTTGGATGAAAACATAAACAGGTAGTCCAAATAAGACTTTTTGCATCTGTGTGCTATCATTCTGTTCCTAGTGTTTTCTTCCTAAATCCAACCTAGCCTTCAAACAAATCTCTGAAATTCTTGGTAAGCCTCCTTCATCCTGCCTTTTTCCCAAACACTGGGAAAGGCTTTCAGTAAACACCTGCAGTTTCCTCCTTGTTTATCTGCAGGTCCTGCCGTGGACTCCCTGCCATGAATGCAAACTGTGGCAGCATTTAAGTGGCTGCATCGAGACCAGTTGCTGTCAGGACAAGAAATACTGCTGCACTGTTTGCTTTTACCCTCTCTTTGCATCTTGCTTTCTGTTGTGTCTTTCATTTTATACTTTGATAGTCCCTATTCCTTTTCTGTAGTGATTGTGCAGCCATGTCCTGGTTCCTGGTATGGGCTTTTGGATGCAGCCAATGATAAATGTGCAATAGCAGTCATCCTGGCATACGTTCTGTCAAACTCTACTTCTGGTGAATTTATTTTTTTTTTCTGTGGTGCTAAGTACAGCAAGCAGCTGTCTACCAGCAAAAACTCTGGAGAACCAAATTTCCCACTGTTGATTTTTCCTTCAGTCCTTATGGATTTCTCCTTTAGAGTGAGGGGCAGATGTACTTTGCCTGTTCAGTTGTATAACACACCATTGGTTGCTTTTCTGCCCTGAACTCATAATGAAGTAACCTAAATGATTATAAAAGCTTTAGTATCAGCTTCATTTCATTTTAATAGACCAATAAAAGCAACCAGTGTGCAAGCTGCTGGCTCCAATACTCCTGCATAAACTATTAGCAAAACAATATTACTGGCTCTTGACAAAGGAAAACTGTAGTGACAAATCCAAGAATTCACTTTGAAAATAAGTCAACCAAATGCCAGTGAATCCAGAGACCCACTGATATGCACACTGGCTGCTGTGAGCTCTTTGTTTGAGGTTGAGAAGTCGGCACTTTCTCATAATTTGTTTTACATTCTGGCTTTGTCTTCTGTAAATATCCTTTGCAGTGTTTCCAGCAATGCTGGCAGCTGCCTAGGCACCAGAGGAGCTTTTTCAGTTAGCTTGCATGCACAGAGATCTGCTGGGTTTTGCATTTTATGCATGAGACTGACTCATCTGGCCACCCCCTAATCTCTCTCCCTGCAATGCTAGCAGACTGTGTATTTGCAGCACTACACCTCATGTGCCAGGTAAGGTATATTGGCTTTGAAGAGCAGGAGTCTCCCCACAGGGCCCACAGGAGCCTCAGGATGTCTCTGCTTGAATGTCTGTGGTTGTCTCATTGGTTGTAGGGGTTGATAAAAGGAGCATCTCATGGAGCATCTCATGGAGCCTTCTGTATTGAGCAACAACAACATCAACAACAAAAATCCTGTGAGCCTTCTATTCACCTAAGGTTTGTTAAGTGTGCCTTGAAGGATATCTATACAGTTGTTGTACTGTGTATTTCAAAGTATGCAGAATCTGCAAAACTGCCCACCAACCCTCAAGAGATATAAACTAGTACCATCTGCTTATTATCCTCTGGTGTTTTGCTGTGTCAGATAAACAAAAGCAGTGCTCACATTTGGGTACTGGCATGGGCAGACAGTGGTCTGGTTTCAGACATAGCTGCCTGTGAAGGTGGCTGCACTCTGGTACTTTCCATTGAATGGTGAACCTCACAGATGGGCAGGTCAGAAGACCTCTGCTCTGCTGACACCCTTTTTCTGGCTGCTTTATGTTTAGGCTTTGCCTGAGGCCTCTGCAAAAGTAATGTAAGATTCTGAGAGCTTTGGTCCCCTCTTTGTGGTCTCTTCCTTTGTTTTCCTTCTTTAAAGCTGAAAACAAAAACTCCACCTTTTTAATTTTATTTGCTGAATTTAAAGATGTCATGATCATTCTTCCCCAGGAAAAGCTCTCAGCACTTCAGACTTTCCTAAGATGTACCCTGAATATGGGTGCTCCCCACAATGTCTGGTCAACTGAAGCAGTTTTAAAATGTAGCATCAGCTAGAACAAGACAGATGCTGGAAGAGGGATATAGATGATCTCAGGGACAGTGAGACGATAGGAGAGAGGATTAAATTTTCCTAAAATAGAGCTTGGAAAAGATTAATATCTCTCTGTTACGTGCTGTGTTCTAGTAGTTGTGCATTAAGTCTAATAAGGGAGCTGAGGCTTCTTTCTGTGCCCCTCTAACTCCAAGGAGCACTTAATAAGTTTATATGGACTTCTCCTTTCCATCTCTTTGCTGTGGGTGAACAGCACAGCATCATCACCTTTCTTGCTTGTCCAGATCTTATTTCTCTCTTAGGATTTATTTCACTGTCCCTGTAGCACATCTGCCAGTCATATGGATGGATGCAGTTGCATATATACATTTTTTAAATTTAATTATTCTTTGATTCATTTGTGTTCATCAGTGTCATTGGCAGCAATCTGAGAGTTCACAATCTGGCGTCCTGGCATCATGTGCTTCTCTTCTTGCTTCTTTTGATGGAACCCTGTATTTTTTCAAAGCTATTCTACTTTAAAGAATTTCTTTGTCCTGTTGCATCCAGTCTCCTGATAGTCGTTCGAGTTTAAAGCAGGTGTTTCTAACCCATTAAGAATGCCTTTACTGTGATAGCTGGACTTAAATCTGCAGAGCTGATCTGAAATAGAACAAGAATTTCCCAATGATCATCCTGAGTATCTTGGTGCATTTTTGGTTTGTTATTTTTAGTAATCTTTGCCATTTAGTTGTCAGTCTCACATTGGTGAACTTCCTTTCCACTGCCAAGATCAGCTGCTAGAGTCAAGGGGTTATGATTGCTTTAATGAATGAGCAGTGAGCTTTGTAGTCTGATGGTTGCAGACAAAAAAGTTTGATATTTCATTCTCTTTGAACATAGTTATGGAAAGTCAGCACAAAAACATGTAAAGGATTTCAACAGTGTGTCACTGCAAAGCCCTGCTGATTTCAGTTTCAAAGTGAAGGATTTCTCCTGATGTTGTTTTCTTTCTTTTCTTTTTGTTTAAATGGATGTTGTACTTTTCTAAGAGAAGTCCATATAGATGTGCCTGGAATAAGTCATCGAATCATCTCACAGATCTAGTCATTCTGTGACTAGGGTTTCATTTTGGCTTTTCCCCTGCAAAATATACAGTGAGGTGTGTTTTCTTTCCTGTTTTTTTTTTTCCTACCACTTCTCCTATTACTCAAAAGAAAGCACAGTTAGCCCTTTAGTACTTACCTGGTGATGTAATTGCAAGCCCTGAAATCTCACTGAAAGCTTCTGGCTGGACTAGGCTTGAAGTGTGAGGCACATCCTCTGGTCCCTAGGTTTCCAAACTGTCATACAAGCACTACTTTTGCATATTCATATTGGTGTAATGCCAGCTAAGTTCTCTTTCCAAACCTTCTGTATTAAGTGGCTTGTTGGGGCTCAGTGATGAACAGGGTCTTGTTTCACCCATTGCACACATAACCTTCATGTTGCAGTGTGTGTGTGAGCATTGCTGCAGTGCCACGTGTGTGATTCTCTGTTTCTGGAGGTTTCCTCAGTTTCCCTTTCTTCTCTAATTTTATCTAGTTTTGCAATTTCTCTGTGGCCAGGTAGTTGCTCACTCTGTTGGTAGCTTTAAGACTAGATTTAAAAGCTGAATAAAATCACTTCTGTGATCTAGTTTCTTTCTATATAGAGAAAATGAAACATGTCAGGAAGCTGATACATTCTCAGAGAATATACAGTGAATGATCCCTCTCAGGGACCTCTGAGTAGCAGCCACTCCTGCTTCAAACAATGAAGGCTCTGTCTTTTATATCCTGGCAGGTCTGTACCTGGCTGGATAGGTGCCTGTATGCCTTGATACCTTTATGTCCTGTGATGTGACCTATTATGTGCAAATATCATCTGTCATGAGAGCAGCCATACGTGCAGGGACTGAGCTGTGGACAGCCAGAACAAATATCTAACATTAATAACGAGTTCAACCGTGTTACTGCTGTCTCTGTAGGCACCAGAGGCATATGGCTTTGCTATGTTAAACAGCAGGGGGAAGGGATCAGGAAGGACATTTTCTATTTGAAGGATGAAGTCAGGGCTGACAAGGGAGAGCTCAAAAGCCTGGGGAACAGCTGGACACCAAGCTCTCTCCAACAGGTTCTCCATAGCTCTCACCATTGCTTTGTCCCTTTGCAGAAGACTCCACTAAATCCAGCTGGTTGCTCCTCTCCACCTCTGGGCTGAGGGCAGGAGCACAATGCTGTTGGCCCTGGGTGCCTGCTCCACCTGCCTTCAGGTGCTCAGCAATGATGACTTTGCCACATCTGCACTGTCAATTACCTTTTTAAACTGAATTTAAGCTAATCCCATTCTGTACCTGCAGGAAGGCATGGGGCTATATGTGAAACTATTATTTGTGTCTGCTTTTCAACCCAGCCAGGCCTTTTTCTTCCCCAGGTCAGTCACATTCACTGTCCAGTTTATTTATATAGAGCTACCTGAACCCAAGTCTCTGATCTGTTGAGTGTTGGACCAAGCCTTTGCTTTTGCAATCATTGGGCCAAGGCTGGATTGTTGGGGCCTTTTTTTTTTCTTCTCCTGAGTAGATTAAAACCTTTTCTGAGCATAATAGAGGGCTGTTGGCAATATTACAAGCTTTGACTTGCATTAAAATTTCTGTTTTCCCTCTCTTTAAAACTGTAACTTAACCACATTTTAAATTTTGCTCTGTCAATGAGCCCTTAACAAGAGGAGAATATTTTTTTTTCACTAGATATTAACTCCTAAATGCTCTGCCTTTATGACCTGTAACTGTGCCTTTTTGTATGGGAATGAGGCAAATGAAGCCCAACAAGATGGAAACTTTGTATTTCTAGGAATAATCAGCCATTTCCCAATTTCCTTGTCACTTCTGAGCCTTTGAATGTTAATCCTGTACATCAAGTCTTAATTTTTCTTTTGTACTTCATTGCTCCCTGTGGCTGTTGTGTGTGACTTTATAGCATTGTCTCTTTGCTAATTCTGCTCAGTCGGGTTTGTGAGTGGGTATGCATGAGAAGATGCTTAGCAACTGAAGGCAGAGCTTCAAGAGATGTAACTAAGAAAGCATTTCTGCTGCATCTGACTTCAGTGTTTCAAAAGTGGTTTTAGTATTTAGATTCTCCTTGCCAAGCTTAAGAGGCATGTTTTGTTTAATTTTTGTTCTACAAATACCAAGTACTTTATTGCTTTGTTCTGTATGAAATTTGGGAAATCCACTCATCCAGACCATTGACAAGTTGGTTTATTCAGGGAGATAAGTGAGCAAAACTTCCCATGTTTAAATCATTTCGCACCAGAAACACCCTATACTTAAAACAGAAAAATCAACTCTTCAGCTGTAAAAATGTTCTCCACTTCATGAATTTTTATTAGGCACATTTTTTTTCCTGCTAAGCATGCTTGTAAGTCTGCAAGCTTGGTCTATCCAGCTGGGGAGTCAGCTAATAGCATTAAATGAGAAACAGAAAGCTGGAGAAAATGTTTGGTGTGGACATCCAGTGGTTTACATTGTGTTGTCCTCCTTCCATTTCTCTAGTTGCTGTAGGTGTTGACTTGCCTTTGGCATTCACATGAGCTAAAATATCTGCCTGCTGCTCAGATAGCCTTGTGCCAGGACTGAAACTGGAGCATATTGTTCCACCATTAAACAGGCAACATTGAATACTTCGGAAATTAACAACAGCTGCAAGTTTTTCAGCTATTTTTATTTGTACTGTGGCTCTGTTTTTGCTAGTGTGTTTGTGCTGAAGTCAGAATAGGAAAGGAAAATAGATCCCCCAAGAGGCTGATTTTTTCTTTTTAATTAAAAAAAGGCAGTGCCTAACAAAAGCATCCATAAAACAAATAGTACCAAGGGTTGCCTAGCAGTTTTCTTGGTGTTGTGTGGGCCCCTTAAGTGTGGTTGCTGGTATGAATTTCTGAGGACTTTCATGGCACCTTAGTGCATGGTGAGGTAGTTGGCACTTTCCACAGTCAGCCCTCTCCTTTAAAATTCCTCCTACTAATAGCATCTGTCTTAGCCTTTTGAAAAGATTGCTGACAGCAAACAAGTTTCCATTTTATTTATTTTTTATGCTCCTAGTCAGAGATAGAAGCTTCAATCCCCAACAGCCGTTTGGTGGTCTTTGGATGAGGCCCTGAAGTCAAGCTAGAAAAGCTTTATGGGATGATTGTTAAACAGGATTTCTTAAGTTTCCTTCAAGAGTCCAGTAGCTTGAATTTCTTCCCATAAGTCTCATGATTGTGTGTCAGGAATGACAAGGCAGAGCCTTATCCTTTCTGAAAGTTCAAGAAAATGTTCCTTAGAGCAACTGTAGGAACCAAGCATAAGTGCATTGTTTCTTTATTTGAAAGCAATTTAGCAAGAATGTATTTTTTCCCTTTAACTGAAGAGAGAGAATTCTTTGCTCTGGTTATGTGACCTTACTCATGGCCAGAGATCTTTTCATTGGGCTGGACATTATTTTAGAAAACTGCATATCACTATGGGAATTTATAGGCATTTCTTTAAGAGTGTTGAATATGGGTTGGTATATTTCTGGATTTGAGTGGAAATAAATAGAGGTGATGGTTTGCTGTTCATATTCAGTAACTTGAAATTTTAGGGGAGACCTAAACCTGGGTCCTAACATGGGTCCACTATGAATAGTAAGAATCTTCTTTGTATGTTGAGCCCTATTGACCTATTTGAAGGATTGAGCCTTTATTCAGTATCTGGTGTCTGATTTGGGAGTCTCTAAACTGGTGAAAATTTCTGCTACTTCAGGTGAAAGTGGCTTTATTGACATGGGTTAGCACCCTTGCATGTAAGCTATTAGAAGTTTTCAGCTTCTCATTGTAAAAGGATGATAGCAAGTGTGAGCCAAAGGCAAGCAACGTCTTAATGGTGAGGTGCTAGCCTTTTCCTTTCCCAAACTGGAGACTAAGCACACTGCACAAAAAATGATTTCTTTTTTTGCCTTGCACTGTGGGAAGATCATAAAAAGATTTCTTCCCTGGGCTTGCATGAGGAGCTGTAGCTAATTCATGGTGTCATGCTTTTTTGTCAGAAAGGACTCAAGGTACAAAACTTGGTTGTAGGTGAAAAATTGGAACTGCTGCCTTGCATGGAGGAGAGGTGCACCAGGTATCTGTCTGTAGTATAAAAATGACAAAGCCAGTGGAGTTGTCCCTTCATCAATACCTTTGCAAGATTCCTATATAGTAGCCAATAATTCAGGGACTACTTCTGTGATTACTTTGGCTGCTACCCTGTTGGTTTCTATCCTCTGAATCCTATTGGAAAACATGCTGGGAAGAAGGTTTGGTTGTGGCTCAGAGTCAGTGCCATTTATTCCAGTTAGCCCTAGGTTTTATTCCACTTCATATTTTTCTGGTTTTCTTGGGCACGTCATTGTCTTCCTCACTTCTCTGCCCTGCTGCTCCTATTCTTTCTTTCTTTCTTTCATCCATGAGTTTGCGTTTGTAGTTACAGTATAAAGGCTCCTTTGCCTGAGCAGAATTGCCTTGGAGAAACGTAGGAGCATTAATGCCTTTGTACTGCAGTGCTGTTCCCCTCCAAGATGAACCCAGCACTTGGAAGAGCAGCTGGCAGGCCTGTGAAGAGAGGGGCAGCAAGCCAAGCCATATCCTGTGAAAGCAGAAGCAATGCCCTTCAGATCTCTGGAATTGCCCACTGCATGCACAGGGATTAAATTTTCTTTGAAAGTTCAGTTTATGCAACATTTTCAACACTGACCAAAATATGCAAGTGTGTCTATGCTCATCTCTGAGCTCTTGGTGCTATTTCCATCTCTTAGTGTGGGCAGGCACTATTAAAATCCTCAGCACTTTCAGTCTAGTTGAATAATTTTCTAGCTGCTAGGTTTATAAATTAAACATTTATGGCCATATCTCATGCTATTATCCATCCATAGCAATACCTCCAGGCAAGGATCTTGAGCTTTTTTGGAGTGCAAGCCATGTGTTAAAGAAGAGAGAATGTTTCATTTATGCCTCATCTTACTCTTGCACTTCTCAGTTGCAGAACATCCCTGAGGTAACCTCAGATATTTATTGGGAGGAAATAACCTTAGTAAGAAGATTTTTGATGTCTGTGTCAGAGGAAAGAGCAGAGTTCACTGCAGCATCCCAAAATTTTTTAATATCTTTTCAAGTAACTTCCAACGCATAAATATCATCTATCATCTGCAAGCTGGAAAAAAAGAAAAACATCACATGAACCAAAGACCACAAGGGTGGTAGCAAGAGGTCCAGCAGTGATAACTAGGACATTTGCATTTTAACTGTTATTAATGGAAGCTGAAAGCTTGATGGTGTCCCAGAAAAATCTGTGTATATGGACAGATGTTTGAATGAGGGGCATGCACTGATTAACAGTGAGAGGAGGCATTTTAAAAGCTACCCACATCCTGCATGTCCTTCATCAAGTTGTGAAGTGAGTGGTTTGAGGGGTGAAAGGAAGTGAGAGCCAAGTTGTGGCTTCTATACATAACCAAAGAGGTTGCGTGAATTTGTCTGGTTATGTAGATCCAGCATCTCTTTCTAAACAGTCATCTTAAGAATTTATTATTTTCTTCTTCCAGGAAGCTATTTTGAGTGTGATAAAACTCAAGTGATAACTCAAAGCAAGGAAATTAGCCATTTCGAAAAATGCTGAAGCTTGTGTGCTTTTGGTTTAAATGAAGAGATTTGTCACATTCTTAGTGGTTTGTGTTGAAATTGGACAGTCTGGGACATTGTAGGTAATTGTTTAGGTACATTCAGGCTCCTAATAAAAGAAAAGCAAATATTAAGGCCTTATGTAGGAAGTTACTTCATTTGGAAGAATGCTTTGCCATCAGTAGGCATTGTTACTTGCCTGAAGGGGTTATCTCTTTATTTGCTATTTTAGTCCTTTAACAGGAAATACTCCAAGGACAAATGCTTAGTATTTCTTCCCGCTCAAATAAGTAGTTCTGAGATACAGCTGTTAGATTTGTCTCACTGGAATTTAATATGCTATTGCTAAGGTAGTGTATTGGACTGTCTGAATAGGAGTCCATTTAGGTTCTTATTTTAAATTAAAAGGCATTGATGGTTCAGTCTGCCTGGTGAGTGTCTGCATAAAAGTCACAACACAGAATCTCCCAAAAAGCTTGAATTGACTTGTTAAACAAATACAAATTACATTCAATCAACTCTTCTGCTGTTTCTTCCTGTGAGGAGGGTTTTGACTTGAGACAGAGATGTGTTTGCTGCTGATTGGCAGTAACTTTAAGAGACTGTGTGCAAGAATAGAAAAATGTGATTATTAGCCTGGATGAACCCAAGCCCATAAACTCTGCCCAGTGTTCCAGTAGCTGAGTCCCAGAGCAAATGGGTGTCTGGGCTGTGACATGGAGATGATTGTATGACAGCCCTGTTTGATGAGCCAGCCTTGCAGACCAGACCATGCCTGCCTTTGCTGTGTTACTATCTGAGTTTCAGCATTTACTGCAAGGAAGTTAGTCTAATGTAGCTGGAAGGAATGATCTGAAGTTTCCTTTAGAACTGTTTCTTCAATCCCAGTATGGTCATTAAACCAGATTACACCCGTATCAATTATACATCGTTGCTTTTCCCTTGAGAGACTGAGTGGCCTTGTGAGGATGTGAAGGACACAGTAATGATAGCTGTTATTGTAAGTGTGTAGGTAATAATTGACTTCACTGTTAAGCAGGTGGGAGTTGGCCAAGTATGAAGCTTCCCCTAACAAAGCATTCAAGTAGATGCTTCTTCTCAAAGAAGGTTTTTTTAGAAACTGCTTTTCAAATATCAGAATGTTTCCAAGGTAACCTCTTTAAACTCCACTGTGTTCAAATGCTTACTAATTTAATATACACATGACATGTCTAATCTGATTTAAAGCTCCTAAAAACAATCTAGCACTAAATATGATGGGGTTCTAGAATAACCTCTTCAAGGTGAGAACTTCTCATGGCATTTCTTACCTTCCAGGTTACAGGAACAGCACTTAGATAATATTTCATTATTATTGATTTCTTTTGTTCCCTGCACCACTGGGTGTGTGATTGCTCATGGACTCTGCATCTTTTCTTTTTTTTTTGAGCTGAGGATTTGCTATCTTTAGCGTTACAGATGTTTTCAGGACGTGTAAGTACAAAGCATTTTGATCCAGTATTTGCAGTTTTGGAATAAATACCTCAGAAAACTGAAAAGATAAGGGTTTTAGTTATAAAAAAATAGTTTTGTTTTCCAATAACTCCTCATAAGAAGGATCTGAGGAAGGTGTGCATCTCTGGATTAGATGTCAAGAATGAAAAATAAGGGTATTAGGGAGGGGAGCAAGAGTTTCCATGATTATGCAGCTGCACTCTGTTCTCTCAGCTTGTGCTGTCTCTCTCTGTGGAACAAATGAGCACATGGGGGCTTCATAACAACAACAGAACAGAGCCTGGGAACTCCCAAAGCAGCTGCCCTATGTCCTAGGGACCATCCAAGAAATCTATTTTCCTGCATCCTTTGAAGAGCTGTCATAACTTAAATAACCAGCATCTGTAGTGCAGTGCTTTTAAGTGCCTCGATCTTGTCTGCACTGCAGATGACTAAGAAAATTGAGTCTGAATTAATCTTCTTTTGCTCAGTCTTTCTTTGCTTTGGTTTTATTAGCTTAGTAGATGAAAGACAACCCCTGAGGATTTTAGTACTAGGTAATTTAAGGGTTGTTTTCATTCTTGGGATGGTAAAGTGGAAGAACAAAATACATGTAGGAAACAGGCAAAATTGCCTGCTCAGCATGGACTAGTGTAGTTTTAGATAAAAACTGGGGAAACCTAAAACTAGACTTTCCTTTAGTAGTACTCTAAATAGCATCAGTTCTTGCCAGCAGGAAGTGCCCATTCAGGGTTGAGACTGGAGATGAAGCAAGCTTCCAGTTCTTAGTCAAAGGAAAGCTGGTTTTGTGTCTGTGTTCATGGTGTTCATTAGAGGCATAAAAGTAAAAACACTGTATCACCAAATCCTTTTATATGAAAAATTTCATTTAGGTTTGTTTAATTTTTAAAGAGACTGCAGGTGGAAATAGCGATGTTCTCACTCTTGGCATGGGTCTTCCTTTCAATTCCTGGCAAGTGATTCCTTCCTCCCATGCACCCTACTTTATGGACTGTTTTATAATATGACTTTTTCTGTAGTTAAAGAATGAAAATAATAATACCCTTGGTTTTCTTTTTCATGCACATATAAAAGGAAAAAGAGTAATTGCAGAAGCTAAATTCAATTTGGGAGCTGTGGAACCTGTCCATTACCATTTGAAATGGATCAACTTCTGCAAATGGAGTTGGGAAAATGTTACATCTGTTTCCTTGCAGTTAGAACTAAAAAGTCTGCCACTGCCCCCATTGAAGACACCATTGGAATGTTGAGTCTGTTTTGCTTTTCTTGGGTGAAAATGCCTTCAGTATGTGGCATGGCTCATGCTTTCTTGCAGGTCTAACATTAGAACTTAATTGTGAGGTCAATTCCACCAGGAAGGTTTAAATGCCCCCACTCCCCACCTTTTATATTTGTGCAATTATTGCTGCATTCATGGGTGTAGAAATGAAAGAAAGAAGGTAAAGCAAGTCCTAAACTTCTCTGATATCGAGGCTCTCTTGGCACTTTTGTAAGCATCTGGTTTGACATTCTGATGTAGAACTGAGCTGGCTATTTCACACAACTATGACAATTGTCATAACTGTGCTTTCCAAACAGTTTCAAAAAGATTGAGTACAGCTGTTCTGTCTAAGGCAGTCTGATGGTGGTTTGGGTTGATGTGAAATTGGATATGAGTCAGCAGTGTGCCCTGGAAGCCAAAAGGGCCAGCTGTGTCCTGGATGCATCAAGCTCAGCATTGCCAGCTGGTCCAGGGAAGCTAGTCCAATGTATCCTGCTCTACACTGCATTGAAAGGTGTGGCTCCATCTGGAGTCCCATGTGCAGTTTTGGATGCCACAATACTAGAACATAAAATTATTGGAGAGTGTCAAGAGGAGGGTGACTGAGGTGGTTGGTGTAAGACCTTGAGAGCAAGATGTAATAGGAGACAGCTGGGATCACTGGTTTGGTGGAGTGTGGAGAAAAGAAGGCTGAGGAGTGATTCCCTGGAAGTCTATAACTTCCTCAAGAGGGGTAGTGGATGGGGAGGTGCTTGTCTCTTTCTGCTGACCAGCAGTAAGACGTGAGGGGATGGATGAAGTTGCATTGGTGGAAGTTCAAGCTGGGCATTAGGAAAAGGTTCCTGGCTGAGAAGATCGCTGGAACAGCCTATCCAGGGAAGTGGTTGTGGCACCAAGCCTGGCAGAGTTCAAGGAGCATCTGGATAATGCTCTCAGCCATATGGTGTAATGTTAGGTAGTCCTGTGAGGAACAGGGACCCAGACTGAATGATTGTTACGGGGCCCTTCCAAGTTGAGATGTTCTGTGATTCTATGGTAGTAGTGCTTATTAATTTCTCATGCAAGTGCTCACACATGCAAGGAGATAATTAGTAGGTGTGGCTGGTGTTAGCAGGTGTAGGTGAGAACGGAGAGAGAGCTGTGTGAGGTGATGTGTGTGGGTGAGGTTTTATATTGGTGATTTATTGCCCCGGTTGGGCTGTGGGGCAGGTGCAGCAGCAGGGAGGAAGGTCGCTGTCCGTGGTGCTGAGCTCTGGCCCCACACCCTGCCTGGCTTGGGCTCTGAAAAATAAGGGTGCCTTGCTTTGCCTTTTATTTCTTCCTTTTCCCCCCCACCTTTTATATGGATGAAGGAATTATATTCAATTGAAATTGTATTGTTCTGTGACTGAAGCGCATTTGCAATTCACTGTATAATGGCCAAAAAAAAAAAAAAAAAGAAAATGAAACAAATAGATGAGTCAGGTTCCTGAAATGAAATGGTGAAATGGCACACAAGGGATAATTGTATTTCCTCTGTGGGAAAGGTTAATAGATATAAATGTAAAATAATGCTTTGTGATGGGAAGCTATCTAATGCTAAACCCACATTCTAAATAAAAATATGATAATTAATACATGTGCTCTGAACAGCACAAGGAGTAATAAAAATTAGATGCTTGTGCTGAAATTTTTTGCTGTTGAAAAACACACACTCATTAATTCCAGGTGGAAAAGTTGTTTCTTTTACAAATCCTATTATCAGAAATATTCCCTTCTTTCTTAGAGAACAGACAAAAAGTCTAACAAAAAGCATTTGTCTTAACCAAAAAGTTTTAACCAAAACCATTTAATTTCCTTATGAAATATATGAAAACCATTATTTATACTGTGAGTTATATGACTTTGTAATCTTGGTGTTGGTGAATGAGATGTATAGCCAAAATAGTATTTGTTCTGTTTACTGTTAAATGGGAGGGAAAGCTTGATAAATGATTGTCATCCTTTTATACAAGATCTTCCTGATGTGTTCTAATTACTTCATTAAATAAAAATACCTTAACATTAGCCTGAGTTTTAGTAAAAGTTGCTCCTGTCTTTTGCAACAAAGGTGTATGTTGAATTTGCTGGTAACATGGCTTGCTAGCTCAGTATCTTGGAATAGTTTTGCAGATGGGCAACTTTCACCCTCAGCTGTTAGCATCACCAGGGAAGAAGCAGGGATGAATTTTGATGGATTCAGGCAAGGCTAAAACAAAATGTGTTTTCTCTAGCAACCTGTTTTCACCCTTAGGCTGCCCTTTCCAGATTCAGGGTACAGTGTCTCTTACTTTAATGGATAGTTTGCCCTTTTCTTGGCAATAAAAGAACAGGATGCCTCATATTCTTGTGTCTGCACATATAGTCTTTCAAACTTTCAGCACACAGAAGTTCTTCCAATACAGCCCAGCTTGTATCTCATAATGCTTCCAGCTCTTGTCTAGGCACTGAAAGGGATAATGTTCTGAAAACTGATGCAGTTTTAAAGGTCAGATCCCATAAAACATTGTGATTCGTAGCCAATAATGTGTCTTCTGGAACTGCTTATTTAGTCTGGAGTTGCACTGTAGACTTTATCTTCATTTTGTCTGGGCTTCATCAAGTGTTTGCCACATGCAGTGACCAATAAAACCAGGGAATATCTGAATTTTGCAAATGGCCTTCTGTAAGAGAGGCAGCAGGTATACATAGTTGTTTCTCAGATGCTGTGGAGCCATATGGTGAGAAAGGTATTGTCCTTCCCATTTTCTCAGTTTTTAGTTTGGTCCAGCAGTATGGAAGACAGAGTTCTGGCTCTGTGTTAGAATTAGATTGTGTGATGCTCAGAAACAATAAGATACTTCTAGCATTATACTTGTCAAAGATTTTATATTATACTTCTAGCTCTTTCTTACTTTATACTTCTAGCTCTTTCTTCCTGTTCATCTGTGTATTAATCTGAGCAGAGCCTCAGAGGCTGTAGCCACAGGACTGGCATGTGGATCATCTTGAACCCTAATAATGTATAACATATACCCAGCTAAGTGGGAGGTTACAGCCACCAGAATACCAGGAGCCGTTTCAATCGTATCAGTATGGCAGGTCACTGTTAAATACCTGTTGTTGTTCTTCTGAATCTACCTTGGATTCTTATAACTGTAATACATAATGGAAAAAAAAGGCTCACCCTCAGTTGCTGGTAACTGATAGATTTTCATCAGCCTTGTGGCTGATAACAGCCTCCTACAGAATCTGGCTTTGAGCAGATGTCACAAATTCACTCTGGATGTCCCTTCAGCATACAGATAGCAATTGCCCTCCATCTGCCCTCCACAGGCATGGCTGTCCACGGCAGGCTGCTTTTTCCACTGGTACCCATAACAGAAATGGACTGTACTCATGCTGGAATATGCATATGGGGCTTTATTTGCTTTTAATTTTTTGTCACTAATTTCCAAATGTCCACTGAAGGCACTGGCTGTGAATACCTTGATTACAAAGAGTAATTAATTGATCAGATCTATTTTCTTTTTATTGTCCTGTGGACTGAGATACAATGACGTGCAATGTGGAGGATATTCCTGCTAGAGATAGTATTTCTGCAAATCCTGCAAAGCCTCTCTGTGGAGTACCACCCAACATTCAGTGAGCAGGCTGCCTGCTCTAGTATCTCCCACACCATGTGCATACATATGTATTTTGTATTCTCTATTTTATGGGGTGATCAAAACCAGTCTTTGGATAATGTTTTAGTAACTTCTATTTCTCATTGTTCTTACTAGCAGCCATAACATTTGCAATATCAATCTGTGTCAGGAAGCAGGTGTCCTTTTTTAAAGGAAATCTGAAATAATTTAGAGGCCACAGAAAAGGACAGCTTGCAATTCACATTGCTACAGTCTTGCAGAGAAAGCAGGCTACAAGACAGATGCTGATTTATTTAAAATCAGATGAACAAGAAACCAAGTCTTGTGTTTTTTTTCTCTTTCTCTCCTTTTCTTTGCAAACTTAAGGAATGTATTCAAGCATCTGGCTAATTCACATACCATTAATTCTCTAAAGATTACATATGCACACCTAATTAGACCTGCATAATTTGTTTTAAAAATGAATGTATTCTCATATTTATATTTTATAACTGTGCCAAATTCTTAAAGGGCATAGAAGGGAGAATTTTATAAAAGAAATGTGCAGAGTCCTTTCCCTAGAAAAACTGGAAGTATCAGTAGGGCTGTATCTAATCTTAGTGATAAAACCGTAGACTTACTCTTTTGGCTATTAGTGAATGGGTAAATGACTTTTTAAATACATGAATGAATGCTTGTTAGAAAGTCTGAGATACAGCCTGTCTTCATGTGGGAGCTGGCAGAGTGGGCACCCATCCTGATGTGTGAGGTCCTATTGTATTGCAGCAATATGACGAATCTTCCCTTGGCATCTGGTTTGTGGGCTGCAGCGAGTTCCTGCCAGCTGTGGTTTCTTGAGGATTTAATAGTCTCAAACAGCTACAAGGACGTGGCTCTCCAAAGGCTGAGAGCCTGATGCCAATGGCATATGTCTCCTCTTACTCTTGTGTGGCTCTCCATCAGTTTAGCTATTGAGGCCAGTGCCACTCAGAAGAATAATTTGGATTTTAGCAAGCAGCAGATTATCATAGCCTTTTTCAGAGGCTGTATGTGGGGTGGGAAAAGCTAATCTGTACCCTGACCCCCGTTCATCTCTCTGGTGCCTGAGTGCTAAGGCACTCAGATCCTTAGAGGCAGTGACATTCTCGACTTATTCTCAGCAGCGAATTCCTGCAGAGCTGCTAACCAGCAGTGGAGAGGGTGGTTAGTAGCTGCCTGCTTTGTGTCAGGCTTTGCTGGAGTAAAGTTGCCATGGAGATGGGTGGGAGTTTAACTGAGCAGGGAGCTCGGCAGTTTGCCCTTGTGTGTGTAAATCTGTCTGACATGTCATGTGGATCAGATTTGGCTCTGCTGCTCACATTTGAGGTCCACTTGATTTTTTTGTCCAATTCCCATGTAGGAGAGCTGTATAACTGCCATGCAGTATTCATAGCACTGTGAGATTTTAAAAAGGCAGAACTGGGATTGGTTCCTCCTCTTCCAGGGCCAGTTTAAAACTAAATCTGGACACCAAAGGATGTTTAGAGCAGGTATCTAAGCCTTGTAAGCTGGAAGGTACTTTCCCAGGCTGGAGTCTTTCTTGTGACAGTAAGCATATTGGCTGTCTGAAAAAGAGAATTATATAGAGGCAGAAACTGAAATCCTACAGTTAGGGAGATGTTGGAAGGTGGAATCTTCCCAGTTAATTTTAGAACTTGTAAAGCAGATTAAAACATGGGGGGAGAGTGCTGAATATAAATGCCTGCTTTACACTTACAAAGGCTATGCAGGCTCCATGTGCTCAGAAACATTTCTGGGAAAACATCAATTAAAATGCTTGAGACTGACAAAAGGCTTCAAGGCTGTTGAGGTAAATGGTGACTCATGCTGGCTGAGAAGCAGGAAGGAAAAACATTTAATGGCAGCGCCACCCCAAGCTGTACTCTGAAATGAGTCTTCCCAGGGGGGTTGACCTACAGACACTGGGAATTTAGGCAACGTCTGCTATCTACAGCCTTTAAAGGTGAAGAGCCAAAATATTTTCCAGTGGCTTGGCAGCATGCCTGCTGGGTTTTTCAATGCATGTAGGTTTGCATGGTGTTATGGAGAGAAACTTAACGTTTCTAATTTTAGAGTAAAAGGAAACAGCAGGTGGTGAAAATATTTGGAAGGAGGGTTAAAAAGTTGGAAGCTTTGAAGGAGGGGGACAAAGAAGGAATAGGGCAAATGCAGAGATGGATCTTTGAACACCGCTTGCTTCAGTAGAAGCTAAGGAGTCCTCCTGAATATACTGCCTGGACTGTGGCATCAGTTTGAGAGGGGAACAAGGTTTCTGCTGTGTTTTTCCTAGGGAAAGAGGACTGGTCCTTCCAGCATCAGCTAAAGCTTGTGCATCTTGAAGAATGGTGTGAGTCTGTTGAGTTACTGGAAAAAGGCTTCATCACATGCATGAAGAGCATCTTCTCCTTCTCCTCTAATCTGTACCACTCTTAACAATTTAATCCATAGCAGTTTGTCTTCACAGGCTGTAATTGATCTGTCTGTGATTTAGCTCATCAGACACTCATTAAAGAGTTTGCAGCCTATTTTATTCATGAAGAGTGAGACTTAAGGATCTAAAACCACTTTGTCATTGTCTTAACTGGATTCATTTAGTATTCTGGGATTTGGGAAGGCTAATAAACGTAAATGAGCTATTATTTAAAGGTGAGCTGCCAAGTGAACATGAAGAATGATCCAAACTCTGGCAGTGTGCCAAGAGCTCTCTCTTGTCAGGTGTCAGGTGTGAGCAGCAGAGGGAATTGTTGCTAAACCCCCAGATATTCCTCACTGCTCTGCAGAGGGCATCTCACATTGCCCTGTCCATGAGTGATGGGATAATACAACTTCCAGAGGAGCTGCTGGAACTGTGTCTGCAGTGAAGCTGGCATTTTGTGCTAGTGATGTCAGTGGGATACACAGAAATATTTTGTGCATTGTGTAGAGCTTGAGCTTGACATCTGGTTTTCTTTATTAAGGGCTGCTATTGTTCCGGGCTGCGGCCTGTGCTCTGGCAGTGCCCTTAAGGATGAGCACTTCTCACGTCTCTGGCGCACACATGCTGAGGAAGTGCCTGTTCCCATCCTTGCACAGGGATACACGGCAATCTGCAAAAGAGAACAATAACCCTGAGCTTCAGAAAGCAGTTTCCTTTCCCCACTACTTTAATGAACACTTAAGACATTTCCAAGCTGTAGGAAAAGGAGATGGGATAGATGGTTCTCCATTATGCTCCTTCCTGAGCCTGGCTCTGCATGTTACACACTTCCAGAAAGATTAATAATTCCCTATAACTGTTGAATTTACTGTGTAGTCATATGTGTAGTATCATCAAATTGCTTCTGCCTTGGATGTCACATAAGGGGCTGTAACCACCATGGGCTCTTAAGTTGTCCTTGGTATTAAGGCAGCAGCTCAGCCAGGGAACACGTGCAGCTGGATCCTGTGTCTGTGCCAAATGTACTGACTTTGTTTGGGACTGTGGGAAGCTGGTGGGGCCCCGCAGACAAAGCCCTGTGTGAGGGATCTGAATCCTGGCAGGACACGCTGCCATTTACGTGAACTGACTTCCCACTTGCTGTGCATATCTGGATTGGGAAATCTTTGGGAATATAAACCTTTCCTAACTGCTCCAAGTCAAAGTATTTATAAATACTCTAAGCTTGTGTTTATAACGGTAAATCATCCTGTGTAAATATTAATACCATATTTTTCTTTCTTTGTAGTGTACGGAGGCCAAAAAGCATTGCTGGTACTTTGAAGGATTATATCCTACATATTATATGTAAGTAGTCATTGCTTTTCTTTTTGAAAAGAGAATTAGATTCTGTAGGTTCTTAGACTGTTGCTCTTTTACTAATTTTACTTTTTCTATAACTCATCTTAGACTTTTGCAAATTCAAAAATGAAGATGCAGTAAGCTTTCATTTTCCTCCTTCCCTGTGACCCATCTCTTTCCCTTTTTCCTTATTAAAAAAAGTGTACAGATTCCTTTTGCCATGCACTGCAGATGACCTTTCCAACTGAAAACAAAACTCAAGTACTGAACAGCTCTTATTTCAGAACACTGAAAGGGAAGATAAGTAGACCAGTGTGAAGACAGTTCTCCCTTTGTTTTGAACAAGGACAGGTAATCAGACAGAATACCAAGAATGCTTTGAAAGTAACTTTGTCCCTGTGCTAATACTTTTGTTTAATTTAGAGAGTTGAGATGATTTGTTATCCATGGCATAACAGTCTTTTTGATGAGTGACATCTGCTTTTGCATCAAGCTTGGGTATGAACCAAAGTCAATGACCTGTAGGTATATGACTGAGGATCTCTCTAATTGCAGTTTTCTTTTTCATATTGCCCACAGCAATGACAAAAAAAGTGGAGGAAATATGTGGATGGGAGGTACATTCGATGTGGGTTTGAGGGTAGAATGGAGATAAATGTGGTGAACTTTGTACCTGGGTTGTATAACTTCATAATTGCAAACATTATAATTGCAACTGTAAACATAAGTTAGAAAAAAAAAAAAGGTGGAGTGGGAGAGCATTAGGTTATCTGTTCCCTGAGCAAGCTCTTTCTTACTGAAGGATTGGAAATTACTGTAATCCTTATGCTACCCAAGAACTTCTCTCCCTTTCCTTTTCTACCTCCAATTCATCTGCCAGAAGCAGGAGAGAAATGCTAGAGACAAAAAGCAGACAGGAAGCCAGCTGCAAAACAAAGCCCACAGAAGGAATGAAATACCATGGTTTAATCATCTGTGATCCTGGATATTAACTGCTTAGGAAGTGTTTGTGCCTAGCACTCACTGTCTTTTTTTCAGGTGACTGGAGTGTTGAGAATTACTCATAAATGGTTGGCCAAAACAGATGGAGGAATTTAAATAAGTTCATTTTTTTGCATGCTAATAACAACAGGACTTTGGTTCCACCTACATTTTATTTTGCTTTTCTGTAATATGGGAAAGAAGCTGGGATGTCACAAAATTACAAAAATCCCACTGTACCTTGACATTCAGGAGTGTGTTATTCTTCATTGCCTTGGTGTTTTGCTTATGTTTCTGCCCACGTGCTTTCACAGATAGTGTTTGTCTCCCTTGGCAATACAAAGGGGTGGCTACTTGGAGAGTGGGTATTGGTTCAGACCCTTTGTGTACATACACTCCTGCAAATGAAAGGTCTACAAAAAAATCCTGTTGTATATTGACACGGTCAAGTCAATCAGAAGGCTGTCACAAGTAATCCTGTGTTTTGTGGTCATTACTGCAGCACCATGTTATCCAAGTCATTGCATGAAAGTGTGTCATGGTTGCCACTCTTCTGAACAGTGCAAGTAAATGGAAGAAGGAAGGGGGAAGGGGCAGGATATGTGTGCTCAGCAATTGTCCCGATGGTGATGAGTGTCATGCTAATGCTAATAGTGTGATTATGAGTTTAAGTGGGAAAGAAGAAACACTAGGGAAAGACGATAAGGCTTTGGGGATGGTAAAGCTCAGAGGACAGATACTATGTGTGACAAGTGAAGGAATAAGGAGTGGAGTGGGGAGAGGGTATCTGAGTGCACAGGAGCCCAGTAGGGTTAAAGGGGGGATGCATCAAAGCAATGGGAAGGTTGTGCATGTCTGCAGTGCCTGGGCTGTTCTACTTTGTTACCTTTGCAATTTCAGTTTCTGTTGTCTAGGGTCCCCAGCTGCTTCCTAATTGTGCTGTCTTTTCACACCTGTATGGTGGAGGAGACGCGCAACTCCAATCTCAATATTTTAGAATGAAGTCCCATTGCTTCAGCACTTGTTTGACCCTTCACTGAATTAATTCAATTTGCTAATCCCACAGAAAGTTGTTCATTTTAGCACATTCAAGCCAGTGTTGAATCAGCTTGGTTTAGTTTTTGGCAAACACTGGTGAAATGGGAGGAAGGGAGTATTCTGCATATTGTGGGGGAGGAGGCATGAATAGCATCGTCTCCATCAGCATATGGTTACATGGTAAATTATCTGAAGGCATAATACATAATTTGTCCTGAGAGTGCCTCCTCTGTATGAATCTAGATCTGGCACGTGCTGTAGTGAAACGGGTTTTATTTTATCTTACCATTTCTATAGCAACAGTTCATACAAAGCAGATAGGTTTAGATTTATATTTAAAGGAGTTCGCAGTAGATTGCATTTGTTTCTATCACTGATTTTGTGAACAAACTTTTTTCTCCCCAGTTAATTTATGTAGTCTCTCCTTTTGTCTCAAGACTATCTTCAGAGACTTAGGAAACCCAGCAATGCCGTCCTTTTTAATGATTTTCCTGTGATTTCAGTCCCATGCTGGCACTATGTCACATCTCTCACGGAGACAGTTGGTATTATAATGAAAAGGTTGGCATGTCAGCTCAGAAATGCCAAGTACAGTGTCTATTCACAAATGCAGTGTGGCATGCTGGGACCGAGGTATCCCTGAACTGGCCCATCTGCACGCCTTATCGCTTCTGGGTAGGCACATCCTCCTGCAAGGTGCCTGCCTCTCTTTAAATTACCCAGGGTAATAGAAATCTAGGGGACTGTCATATAAAGTGGTGGTTTGCTTTTCTCGGAAGTTTAAAGGCAAGATAGCTGAGTTAATCCTTCCTGTAAAGGCTCTACTTCATCCATCCAAAGACAGATAAGAATGTGTCTGCTAAGCCAGAGGAACGGTGCACCAAAAGAAGTGTTCTGGAAATTCAGCTACATTTGGGTGGGTAAAACTTGCAATGATATGACAGTTCCTTTTTTGGAGCTTAAGTTTTTTTCAGTTTTTTTATTCAATCTGCCTTCCAGTATAGTAATTTTAAAAAGAAAAATCTGTTATAGATATTGTTCAAAACTCTCTTAAAACTTGTATTTTATGCTTTCCATCTTAACAGATAGGGCAAAGGTTGAAGATCACAGTTCCAGAACTAATGATACATCTTTCTGTCCAATTATTTAATGGTATTAGTGTTTTTAAAAGTAATGTTTTCCAATGGAAATAATTGAACTATCCCTTATATATCATCAATAAGCTTTAGTTTAATTCAAGCATGTTTCTTCCAAATGTAATTCCATTTCTTAAGGCTAGACAGAGAAATTGATAATTTTCCAAAATCTTTTCCCTCTCCTATGGGAGTAAGGTACAGCTTATTTTAGACCAGCAGTGAACATGGAAAGCTTACCAAGAATTTGAGAGACATATGCTGGGCTTCTGTCCTTAATACAGACAATTTCCAAGACTGCTCTTTACTTATTTCCCTAACCCATCCTACCATTTCTCCGTGTCCTTGTCGCCTGAGTCACCAGAGACTGTTGTCAGTTGGATACTTTTCTACTACTTCAGCAAAATGTTATTTTAATATGACTTAGAAAAATACGTAAGCAAATATAAAGCAGAGAAAGGAATTAGTCATTGGAAAAGCAGGGAGCCAAGTTGTTCCTGAGTTTGCTTAAAGAATTAGATCATATGTCTTCTTGTGTGGATGCACAGAAAGTGATTCAGAATTTAAAGCTGTCTCAAGAGACTCGACTGATGCTCTACAAGTATCCTCATCCCACTCTCACTTAAGTAAGCCAGCTCAGCCTTATCTCAGATGTGCTGATGGTTGGCAGAAGAAACAGTCAAGGTACTTCTCTTCCATGGCAGTGATGTGAATAGTAACATAGAAAATTCATTACATTGCAAAACCCCCTTCCCTATAGGCAGATGCCAGCAGCACTTAAGATACTCCAGTTGTTTTTCCATTTCTAAATTGGGTGTGAATAGGGGAGGGAAGGTTGCCTTATGTTTTGCTGATGAGTAGTAGTTTGATTGGAATGATTGTGAATGTCTCCCTCACTGCAGGGTGAAGTATATTTCCCTGTATGACTGATCAATCCCATAGGACTTTTTTGTTTATTTTTCCTTCAGTTGTTAGCTACCATCATACTGGGGCTTTTAATGAGGTGATAAATTCCAGATGCATGTTTCTAATCCTCTCCTTGCCAGCCTTCATGGCATATTTATAAAAGAGCAGGAATGTTTTTGAGTATGAGTGGTAGGCATATGTCCACAGTGATAGATAGGCCATGGTGCCACTGGGTCAGTGAAGGGCTCATCCATAGGGAGGGACACCCATTATCCCCTGCCCTCCGAGCCTCACCACGGTGTTTCTGTTTGTTTTTTTAAAACACATTTAGCTGCCTGCCTGTCCAGGCTGTAAGGTGTGCACTTGGTTATGAGAATGTTGCGAGAGACAGTGTGGAGAGCCATGCTGAAGTTGGGGTAAATGACATTCTCCCACTCTCTGGTTTGTCCACAGATCGCTTCCACTGCCAGTGTAGTGGTGGAAGCTCTTCTTGCTGGACTTGGTGTCCCTTCCAACTACTACTTGTAGGTGAGGTTTGGCTTTTCTAACAACCCACCTACTTGTATATGTGATGATTTCTAAATGCCTCCTTGGTAGCCTGTATCTTCTAGCACCTCCTAAATACTGACTTTTTGCATCTGAGTTCTGCCCTGGGTTCCTTGTCTTAAGCAGGTCTTGACTTCTCAAAGGTATGCTACTAGGTGAAAGACCTCCAGAAAGAAACATGAACATTTTCTCTGAAAGGAAGTGTTAACCATTGCTGTTGGTAATTATGTGAAGAACAGAACAGAGAGCACTGGCCTCTCTTGTTATCCTTTAATTCTTATCCAAAGCAGGACCTGAATTAATGTTGAAAGCAGTGGAAGTGCTATATTTTTAGACTGGTATGTTTTGGCCATAGAAACCAGTTTACTGCAGACAGCAGAGAACTGCACGTGTACACATTTGTGTTGATGAAATCTGTTTAATTTTTCATTTAGAATTACTATAAGAACACTAATAGAAACCTAAAAAATGAATATTTGCTAATAGTCTTCATTTTTAAGACATGTTCCTGCCCTGCATGGGAAGAGGAATTTATTTTTCTTATTGTAGAGAAGAATGAGGAATATATTAATTTTGTGTTTTTTCATAGGTTTTGAAATAAATTTTTTGTGCATTTCCACATGCTTCTCTTACTTTGGTAATTAAATTTTGTTGTATTTATTACACAGCCATACTCATCTCGGTTTTGAATGTGAGTCCTTATGTTCTTTGTGGTCAGTCCATAATAATTCTGTGTATTATCAAGAACCTGCAAAATGTCCCAGATGAAAACATTTAAAAAAATGTTTATCTCTTGCTGTTGCTCAGATAGCTCAGAAAGCACTTCTTCCATCAACTTGTGTCCAAGAGGCTGGGAAACCACCCCAAACCAGACACTGCGTGTGTTGCATGGTGGTGGCTATTGTCTGTGCTACACATCCTCTTGTGTTTACTGTTGTTAATTAAGTTGGCTTTCCTGATGGTACACTTAGCTTTTCATTGCAATTACAGCTGCATGAAGTGTCAGCAGGTGTGTGCTTAGGGAAGCAATATAGATGCTGATTTATCCTTCCATTTGATTTGAAGCCAGCAGGGAGGAGGGAGAGGGGAGGAGGCAGTGTAATAGTTTTGCATCCTTCCAGGCGCCTTGAATAGCTGGCACTGTACACAAACGGAGACCTGGATTCACTCCAGGGCTCACTTTTGCAGTGAGCAGCCACAGGATGGGCCTGTTTGCAGATGTAGTTCATTGCAAAAATGTAAGTGCATGGTTTGTTTTGAGAAGGAAAGCAGCAGTAATTATCAGACCATCTGTATAAAAGGCAACAGAATCCCACCACCATAGCTCAGTCCTGTGTGGCCTTAAACAATAACAATGCAACATCTCAGAACTAGCTTCAAAAATCACTGCCCTTGAAGTAGCTTACTCCTTGCTCCAAATAAGAGCCTAGAGTTACCCAGCAGGTAGGTGCCTTGCCAGAAACTGGAATTTCCTTCAATGGATCAATTATCTAAAGCAATCTGGGGTGAATTAGGCTGCCAAATTAACACCCAGCTCAACTTGCTGGGAGTAGTCCTGGAGAGGGGTTTAGTATATCAACCTTCACAAGCCATCAAACAGGTGATGCACCTAATTTCAGATTGAAAGGATGATTTTGCAGTTGGAGTCTGACCAGGTATAGGCATCTAATTCTGAGAAAGGTGAGGAAAGAGGAAAAGAGGGCATCCTCTCTTCTAGTGGGGTACTCCTCTGAAACCAGACCCTCCCCTGGCTGAGGTGGAGCAGAGAACCCAGTCCCATCCCCTTCTCATTTCCAGAGGATGTGATAACCGCAGTTGTGATTTACCATGAGTGAGCCTCACTTTTTCCTGTGGAAGGTTTTTGATCTGAAATACTCATCAGGTCTCAATTCTTCCATGTCACAGGCAAGAGCCCTAATGAGAGACTGAGAATCAGTTTCTTCTGGCTTCCTGTCAGTGGAACAGGAAAGGTTGCACCTGGTTTGAGCTTCAGTGGACAGTGTCAAAGTGCATCTGATGTCTAATCTTGAAGTTCTAACCCTTTCTAAGAAGGGAGACCCTGAATTAAAGTGTTGACAGACTTGATGGCACTTAACAGCTGGCCATTACTACCCAGTCCTTCTCTGCATTTGATCGTGCAGTGGCTTGGTGCAGGAAAAAAAGGTTTACTATGCTTTAGTATCTTAAATTGAGGCAGACAGCAAATTCCTGGATACCCATCGCCCCCTGCCAGCAGACTGCTTGTGATTTCCCAAAGCAGGGATGAGATGCAGTAGGACTGCCCGCCCACTGGGAGCAGCTTGAGATATGAAGAACTAATCATCTGTTTAATAAGGGGCCTGATGAGTAACTAGAATTCCTCATTCCTGTTGATACAAGAAATTTACAATTCCACCTCCAGAAAATTCAAACTTGTCATACATGTTCTGTATGGCTTACTTTTGTCAGAGCCTTAAGCAATGCTGTTTCTCTGCTTTGCTCTGTGAAAGAAAAGCCTGCAGCCATTGAAAAATGGCTCTTTAAGGCTCCATATACTGCCCAAGCCCAAGCCACTGCAATTCTTGCTAGGTTCTGCCACAAGGGGAGAGAGAAAATTTCAAGATGGATACGTCCTGGCCAGAAAGCCATGTAGTTGTACTTTACAGATAAGAAAGAGAGTTCCTCTGCAGGGTGGCTTTCTTCTTGGGATCTGGGAGGAGAGGGCTGGCGTTATGGTAAACCTTCGGGTAGCAGAAGATTGTGAGAAGGATTGGTTTGATAGGAGCAGGTGAGTAAATACTTCTCATCCCATCAGAAGTGGGGGAGGATTTAATGTATTCTGCTGAGTTCTTGTATAGAGATGGTGTTTAAAGGCTCTTCACCTAATGAGTAATTGAGAAAAAAGTCCTTTTTCAGCTGTTACCTGCTCTTATTTTTCACGTCTTTGTGAAGGACAGGAGCCAAGTATCTTGTCTTGTAGGAGATTTTAGTTGTGTCAAAGCAGACAGGACTCTAATCTGAGCAAATTCTGTTTCTGTCTCAGTTGTTTCTACTCTGTAGAAAAAAAACTACCTGACAGCCCTTTTCCTTTCTTTTTTCTTTGTATTGCATTTTCTTATATAAGGGCTGTGAGATTTACCAAGTACCTGGATAACTATCTCTCTAGTGCTCTCTTTGGTACCAGTAGCAGTGATTCTACTCTTTAAGTACAAATGTGCACTGAGGTCTCAGCTCCATTCATCTATGAAGCAGCTGTATTTATTATAATAAACTTATCTATTCATACTTCTCAGACCTGTGTTTTACAAGGCACTGTTATTGCATATGCTGAGAGATCACCTTTGCTATTTATAAGAAAATAAATGCTTTTGGGTTCTGAGAATCTGTAACTGCAGGCGACTGTGGTGGAATCGTGTCTGCTGAAAATTAGGTCAAGGAAACATAGATGACCCAAGACCAAGGCTGGAATGCCAATGTTCCCTATGACTCTGCTCCACCAGCCAAAGACTTTGCCTGTCTTACTGCTCCTCAAGCACTTGAGTGAATGCCAGTGGAAGGATGTGGCCTTTGTGTTGCAGCATCTTTCTGGAGAGAGATTAAACCACTCTGGGACTCAGAAATAGTTGCTTAGGTGGGACTCGTGAATGCAGAGTTGGACTCTGTTTTGATTTCCATGTTCTGTGGGCACTTGTAGCAAAACAGATTCCTTAGGATAACCCCTCCATTGTGTGGTGGTATTCCCCATGTCTGCAGCCAATAGTCTGTGTCTTTTCTTAGACAGCAGTACAGGCAGTAGCTTTGCTTTGAAGACTGCTTTTTATGGAAAGATGGAAATCCACTTATGAAAGGTCTGAAATTAATAAAAGTTTAAGTAAACTTGATAGAAGAAGAACTCTTTCTCAATTACATGGTACGCCTTCAGTTGATGTTCTCCATTTTTTGTCTGTCAGGTCTAAGTCTTGTGGCAGTGTACCTCAGTGACATCACTCCTCAGTGATAGTGCACCCATGACTCAGAGTTTCATTACAATTGTTTCTGCTAGTCACTTTGTGATGAATGGTGCTTTTTCTTTTTGTTTTAAGGCTTATTTGTTTTTGTCTCTGTTCAGCATCATTGTATCTTGGCAGCTGAATTGCAAGCAGATTAGATTATTTTATTTTTAAAACTTATTTTGTCCTAGAACAAGTAAATGCGTATGCACATTTCATCTGTCTGCTTTCATCTGCTCCATGGGAGCAGACCTGAACCTTCTGACTTTGAGGGTTCAGCATTGAATCTGTCTGGAGATGACCCAGCCTCAGCTCTTACAGTTCTTACGAAGACTCCTTCTGGTCTTTTGCCTGTGCCAGTATTAGGGCCACGTCTGGCACTTCTATAGCTTCATCTAATGCTACTACCAACCCCCAAAATGTTTCCTTTGTGTTCTTAGCTTTGGTCTATTCCTGTATTTTCATCTACACAGTTCCCTGACTCCCTTTAGTTTTCTTGACCCTCACTCCAAAACTGCCAGTGCTCCTTGTGTTTCAATGAATCCCAATTTGTATCACACAATTTACAGATACATGCAGCAGTCATTTAACCTATGACTGGTATGCAGCCTTTTTTTTTGAATTTCTGTCAGGCTTGTCTTCAGAACAAGATGAGGTTAGAGATGATGCAGTTTACAGTATGTGGTTGTTGATGTGGGGTTGTGGTTTTATTTCACCCGCTCATTTGTGTCTGCAGTAGGGTTTCTGCCACTACATGTGGATTAACAATTTATGTTTTGTTTCACACTTCCAAAATACATTACTAATCAAACATCTTAAATGTTAAATGAGGTTTTGGCCCATATGATGCAAAACATCTAGAGAAAAAGCCTAAGAATAGTACAGCTTCCATTTCAAGATACTGTGGTGGTAGGGAATGCAGCTCCTTGCTGCAGCAGCTCTACTAGGAAGGGAATTGTTCGACTGTGTAGATGCAGGTCTAATTGGAGAAGAGATGTTGGACCATATAATTGAGCAGCTATTATCCACAGAACACATGCAAGGAAAGAGTTGGTTTGTAAGATTTGGGTCATACCATATACCTTTATATGAAACTATGCTTTGCTTGTCCATAAAGGAAGGAAGTTCAGTGCCACAATTTTAAGTGCGAACCCAGAGAAAAACGTTTTCCCTGTGACAGGTCTGTAATCTGTGACATAGTAGTTCCTTGGTGTGCCAGCAGTTCCAGACATTGGACATGCACATACAGTCCTTTTATTCCAGTGGATTATGAATGAAAAGATATACCTTCTAAATCATAAATCCCATTGCACACAGTTTTTGAAAGAGAGACTGTATTATTGATGAAATTGCAGATTAGCAAAGCAACTAATTATGTCTTATCCTGTGTCATAGGTTAACTTTTGATCAATAAAATGAACGTTGCCCTTGGGAAATGCAGTTATTGGGATCATCACTGATCTGTGAAAGAGGGAAATTGACTTTAGAAAAGTCCTCTGGAGATGGATTCAGTCCAGTTCTGGTTGATAGTAAGGCTCATTCTGCTTCAACTGGCATTGGGCACACTGGTCCTTGTGAAGCAAAGCCAAAGTATGGGTTCAATTTAAAGAAAATGCATACCAATTCAATAAATATATGTGCATGTGCTTAATTCTGGTGGGTTTTTTTGTTTTTTTTTTTTTTTTTATGAATCAGGGTCTTAATTCTGTTGTAATTTGCTGTCAGGCAGTGAGATGGTACATCCAAGACTGATTTTACTTAAGCTTGCATGTTATTCCATTAATAAGCTGATATTGTTGTTGACTTTTGTCAGCTAATAAATATGGCTTTTGTAAGTAAGTTAATTGTCATGTAATTGGGATGAATGTTGTCAGGAGTTGTGTTGTTTTTCCACAGTGGATAGAATGAAGAACAAGAGGTCAGCAGAGTTTTGCTGTAGCCTGATGGCAGTATCAGCAAATGGAATATTCACTCTTCTAGTCCTCTTTGGTGCTGCTGTCAAGTGTTGGGGAGTACAAACAGCAGGTTGGCATCATCCTCGATTCCAGCCTTGATTCCATGTTCCTGCATATGGGTACATGTGTCCGTTCTCACAGGGAGACATAAGAAATCACCTGTTTGGTTTTATGGGTAAAAAGTGACAAAGTTACCAGTGTCAAATCTCAAAGGGTTGTGACGTTTACTTTCACAGATCCACCCAGCAAATGCAGTGGTCAGCCTGGCTGAGCTTACTGTCTTTTACAGTAAGAAAGCTTACTGACTGCCAGGAATTGGAGCCATCCTTTGCATCATTGTTTTCAACCATTTGAAAGTTCAGTCACCTGAAACTTCTATTTGGTGGCCTGTTTGTTTGTCAGTCAGTGGTTTCAGGAGCTTCATAAATATTCAGCAGTGTAGCCTTTCTGCCCTCCAGCTGGTGCTTTATCCTTCTTTTACAGGAATAAAAACTAAGCCTTTGAGACTTTAAAAATGGTGCTGACTCATGACCTGGATAACTTAAAGATGAAAAAATAGATTGAGGTACTGTATTCCTCTGCAGATGCTCCTTTAATTTTGGTGGTTTGAATGGCCATAATTGTATATTTTAAAATAGCCATTTCCCATCTTTTCTGGCTCTGGAGAAAACAGGTGCAAAATAAGCAAGGCAAGGGTGTGCACAGGGGAGGTGTGTGTGCAGCCTCTGTGACCTCTCTGTTTAAGTTTTATTACAGATGAAGGTCTTGGGGCTTTGGGAAATGGTGCCTCCACTCCCCATCCTGTGTGTGGTCAGATGTCAGTGTCTGGACTAACTGATCACATTCCTAAAATCCTTCTTTTTATTTTTGTCCTGATGGGCTCAAGAAGGGTTTCTAGATTTATGGCCTCTGTTTTTGCTCTGCTTTTCTGGCCAAACAAATCCTTGCTGTGCACCATCAGCCAAAGAGGCAAGTACCCATCACCTTGGATGAAGTGCTCCAACCAAAGCATGTTGAAGAGCAAAGGGGTACCGTGAGCACTGGTGTAACAGAAGGCAGCAGCTTCCAGCCCATTTTGTAAGGAACCTGAATCTGTCCTCGACTTCAGAGTATGTCATAGTCTTGAAAGCTCCTGTTGGGTTGAACCACTGTGGAAACATGGAGGAATACTTAATTTCTTGGTCCCAAGGGGACTGAAGTTAATGCTGACTTGCTAAGTCTTGGCAGTAGTTATGTGAGGTTTGGTAGCTTTGAGTATGAGCAGTTGTCAGGGTCCTGGGAAACTTTAAAGAAGCAATATTGCAGATGGGTCACTTTCATGTTCAATGACAGCAAAGTGGATGTCTTCTGTTTTGGCATGAGCAACTTCCTTGGCTTGAGTCTCAAACTGGGTGCCTGAGTCTCTTAATGAACCTTGCCACGATGATCATGTCAGATCCTCTGGCTTGCCTGAATAAATCCTACTTATTTATCATCAGAAGAGCATGTAACTGTTTTCGCTTGCAAAACAACTGATTATGTATCCATAGAGCATCGTTCTCTGGCCCCAGTTAGAGGCTGAAGCCTATGTGACAATGTATTTTCTGAGTGAAGCCTTGTTAATTGAGCATGTAAATGTGTAATTGTCTGTACAATTATTCAGTTGACATGGTTTTAGTTTGCATACGAATATGGGAGTACAGTCATGCAGTTGAGCAAACTGTCTATGATCAGATGCTTAAATAAATATGTGCATTCTGCACACAGATGTGAGCGTCCTTAAAAAGAGCAATCCAGTTGTGGTCACCTCCTATTTTCTTTTTGTATGTGGATATGGTAATCTTATTGCTATATGCTTATTTTCATTCAAGTCTGTAATATACCATAGATTCTGTGTTAACTTGGTACTAGCTAGGTTTCATTGGTGGGAATAGGAGTTACCATAGGAATTGTTCAGAGGTTGCCCTTAATGTATGTGCTTGCTTTTCGTGAAGTGGTACCTCATACTCACAATGACTGGTGATGTAATACCTTCAAAAATGTTCTATGCATACAAAAGAATAATTTGTAATGTGGGGGATTTTTAGAGGAAAAGCTGCTTTAATAATGGGAGTTGCTGGCAGTTGTAGTCCCGTGCAACTTGTGAGATGAAAAAAGGGCATAAAGTTTGCAAATAATGGTAAAATTGGAATTTTCTCTGCACTCATTGGTTTCTCTGCTTGGAAGGTGCTGATTTCAAAGAAAGGGTGATCTAGCAGTTTCGTTCTTGCTGTTCTTGTCTGTTCCTGTGAATAAAACTCCAAACATCTGTTGGGGGCCTGCAGTATTCATTTACTGTGAAAGAAAACACAATGAACTGCTTTTCTTTATAATTTATCCTTTTTTATATAGAATTGAACACCATATTTGGTCTTTTTGCAGTAGCTTGAGATTAAGTATATAGGAAGGTAGTTTCACTAACATGGAAAAGTTCCTGAATAGGGATAAAGCTGTGCCATGCATATAATTGACAGCTTTATCCAGTCAAGTGTAGTCTGTTCATAAAATAATGCTTTGGTCGGGGGTGTGAATGGTGTCAGGGTTGGGGATGTCATTTTAATCTGAGAGACAGCCACTCAACACCCCTGTCTCTTTATTTCTCTGCAGATGTCGCTCCTATGAGGATTGCTGTGGCTCAAGATGCTGTGTAAGAGCTCTCTCTATCCAGCGACTATGGTATTTTTGGTAGGTGCAGGGCATTTGGGAATTTTGTGTTTGTCCTTGTCTCGTTGGTTGGACTTCAATCAGGATATTGCCAACCCTGGTATTTTAAAGTACAGTAGGTGCAAGAGTGTAGGAAGGTATTGTGTGCCTAGAAATGCACGGATTTTGGTTCTTTTTTTCTTAAAACATTCTTCTATCTAGTGAGAAAACACTGAAAAAGGAGGTTAATCATGTCAGGCTGACCTTTCCTGCTTCTGCATCCTGCTGCTTTGTACAAGCAGCGGTTCCACTTTTATCCAAGATTGCTGAATTCTTTATGCCTGTCCCAAGCAGCAACATTCTGCCTCTTTTTTGGGGCACTCAGTTTTAAAAGTGGATCGGATAAGCAGGATTGTGCTTTTAGGCAGGATTGAATATATTCCTGCCAGCTGAATTGAGGCTTCAATTAAAAAGTAAGAGAAGTACATTTGTGACTATGAGAATTTCACTGGAGATGACAGCAAAGGAAAAGAAGGCAGAAGGATTGAGCTTGTGAAGCCAGCAGCTCAGTAATCTGGATAAAGCTTAAACTAATCACTGTTATATGCATAATGAAAAAATAAGGTAAATTCCTTTTGGAGTGGAATTTAAGAAAGCACCTGAATCAAACCTTCTCATTATGGTTGAAAGAAAGCAAAGACTCCCTAGAAAACCTGTTTTCAGGCATTTTAATGTGGAATTTGAATATTGGTTTTTTTAAAAAGCCTTCAAAACTGAAACAAATAAACAGTGAGAAACAGAAGCCTGATGTATACTGTAATACAGAGATTTCCCAAAGCTGACTGTGGGATTTCAGTGTACAGTCCTTACTGATATAAGTGAAGAGCTCTCTGTCTCAATCCCTGCGGTGACGTTGTAAATCTCTGTTTTTCTATTCAGAAAAAAATCCTTTGCAGGAACACTGCCAAAGGAGAATGTATTAATACTGGCTCAGGGAAAAAGAACCTCCTTCTGCTCTCATTTCTAATGTAGAAGCAAGAACAGAGTTTTAGCCTTTGGATGAAGTAACTCTTGCTGCCATGCTGTGCCACACTCTTCCTCTCAGCCACCTGGGAATTTTCCAGTGGAAATAAGCATGGTGTGTAGGCTTGCCTCTGGCCAACTTCCATGCTTTCTAAAAAAGCACAGTTGCCATTGTCTTCCAGTAAAAAGCCATGAAGCAAGATGGCAATTACAGGCAGAAGAACCATTCCTATTTACAAGAGCTTGCATGAGTCACTGGAGTGTCTGGTAACTGATCAAGGAAACACAGTGAAAGCTGCTGTCTGAAGATCAAAATCTGATGTGCCCTTGCTGCAAGTTCCTGTTTCCATCACACCAGGGCAAGGAAATGAGGAGGACAGTTTAGCTAGGTTGGAAAAGATGCAGAGAGGAGGAGAATGGTAGCTAAATTATGTCTTTTTTCATGGAGAATGTAATATCCCATGTAGGAAGCACAAAGCAAAGTTTGTCGCCCTCAGTACTGAATGCTTCAGTCTTCTGGCTTGAGCTTAAGTGCCGGCTACCATATTTCCCATGGTAGATGAAATTAAAATGTTGAGTTAATTTAAGAATATCTAAAATTCTTCTTTTAATGGCAATTGCAGAATAGTATTCTTCTCTGTATTCCACAAACATCCTGAGCAGCCTAGCCTGTTAGCCCAGGGCCTGCATCCAAAATGAACAGTTTGAAACTGTATGGAACTGGAATTTCAGTTTAGCATCCCAGCGGCCAAGGTCACATGTGAACCTGAACTTTGGAAAAGTTCAAGTGTTTTTTACTTTTGGGTTACATGCCAGAGAACACTGACAATAGTACTAATAGCTGAAAATGTCTACAGTACATCCATAAGTGCTCCATGAGTGCTATCCCAAATGACAGACCTGCTCTCAAGAGGCAACGTGTTTAAGAAATCCTGTTAAAAGTTGTAGGCTAATGTATTCTCAGTGAACACTCTGGATTTAAATGCTGCCTGAATGTGCAGGTTTTTGAAATATAAACTTCAAAGAATTTAGAGATTTTAGAGGAGCTAAGATTTTAGTTAGAGATAAGTTACTTATCTCTTAGTTAATCTCTTGGTCTTACTTATCTCTTAGTTAATTAAAATAAATGAGTAGGCCTTGATGAAGTTAAGAGTTAGTAGTGAACTAATAACTGATTGCTTGTCAACACAATGTTTAGTCAGCTGGGTTTATAATGAAGAATATAGCAACTGACAAATAGCTTTTAGGAACATGAGACAGTTGTAGGCCTCCTGTTCTGAAACCAATTGAAGACAAGGAATGGGAGTTCTACCAAGAGTTCATTTGTCATATTTACATTGAAAAGGTAGAAAGGTCAGAACGATGAAGACTTCATTTACTTCCTCATTTTGAGACCACTCCCCATGAAAGGGATCACCAACCCATTTCAAGGAACAAACTATGCATGCTTAATAGCTTTTGAAATGATTAGCATATGAAGTGAGGAATGGGATGTAGCAAAATTTTGAATAAGTATTTGTATTTTGGGTATTCAATACTTGTATGGATAAAAGGGCTCTGTAATCACCTGGAAGGTGCAGTGTGTATCTGGGAGCTGAGCACGCTGCCCAGCATCACAATAAACATACACTTTCTAACTTAAACTGTTAGAGAGGTTTTGTCTGTCACAGTTGGATATTGGTACTAGATCAATATCCATATTTCTTTAATAATTCATTTTGACTTCCCTCTTCTTTTTGCCTAGGTTCCTGTTGATGATGGGAGTTTTGTTCTGCTGTGGAGCTGGTTTCTTTATCCGAAGGCGGATGTATCCTCCTCCATTAGTAGAAGAACCTACTTTTAATGTGTCTTACACCAGACAACCAGTGAACTCTGCATCAGGTCAGAGACTGCTCATACAGGTTTCACTGGTTTCTTACTTTGGCCAAGGCATGAAAAAAGGGTGGGTTTTGAGCTTTTTTTCACTGTTTTTTGGACACTGTGCAATTTGTACAAGGGATTGCACTGCACTCAAACATGCATCCACCTTCTGCTGTGAGTGATGTCCTCAGCCTTTCCAACAGCATTATTCAGCTGCAGTGTACAGATGTGGTTTTGAAACACACGGGATGACAGAACTTTCAGGTCTGTTTTGGTTCCTAATACCTTTACAGGTGTGTGTCCATGCATGGAAGGAGGCTAGCAAGCTCTCCCTTTGCAGTGTAGACAAAATGATAGGTGTCCAAATTCAACAGTCACAGGAAGAAAGAGTTTTAAATACAACTGATAACAATTGGCAGAGCTGAAGGGAAGTCTAGCATTTTCTTCCACAATCTGGCCACCTTGCAGGTATTTTTGATTTGCCTCCAATGTTCTGTGCTGCAGTCTTTCTGTGCCAAAGTGGTCTTTTTCCCCTTGTTAGTCTGATTGCTGTCTCTCTGGTAAGTACTAAATGAGTATAAGGAGGACCTACCTAGTGAGGGCTCCTCTGCCAAAATTGCTTTCTAAGTTTGTAATTTCTTCCTCTCTGGTAGCTAGTTCCAGCTGGGAACTCTCCTAGGCCTAAATGGTTAAAAAGATGTTGCAGACACAAACTGACACTTCTTTGTTTAAATTCTAAGCGTTTTTTAGGGCTCCCATTCCACATCTGTTTTTCTCCTTAACTGAACAGAGAGTATTTTGCCTCTGTGGGGGAGCCAATCCAACTAGACTAATATTTTTAAGCCTGAAAAATAGCCTGGTGTTTATGTGAACAGGGAGTGTCTTTGGCTGGCTTGATAAACACCAGATTTAAATTTAGAGCACAGTTTTACTCTTTCATGGTGCTTCAAGGAACATAAATTGTGGGCAAATATAAAATAAGCTCAAGCTCTTTGATGACCTGATTATGGCACCTGCTTTCAGACTGTTACTACTGTTACTTAAAAGCTTTGGGCTCTGAGCTAACCCCACAATTTATTTTATTTTTTACTTCTAGTTTTTCTACCGTTCTAGAAATATTTAGCAGCAAAAGCAATGAGAGTTAATAGTAAAGCAAGTTCCCATTTTCCAGTAGTTACTTTTCTGTGTTTGGTACCAGTAGCCAATTCACTGTTGAGGTGGAGCCCTCAAAATGTGGCTCATTGCCTGTCTCCTTCTTTCCCTGCAGAGACAGCAGCAGCATCTTCTCCCATTCCAGCAGCATCTGCTGGGAGTGCTATTCTGGGAGCCTGACTGGGAGAGTGGAAGGGGAAGATCTCTTAGAAGCTGTGTCATTATAGGAAACACAGACTGGCACCAAAAGAAGAAAAGCTGTTGCTCAGCCATGACTTTTTCCCCAGTCCATCTTTATTTAAACTGACAGAGAGAAAGAAAAAAAAAACTAACTTAAATCTTCAGATAGTCTGTGACTTCAGTTGCATTAAGTCATCTTCCACTACCCACTGTGATATCTGAGGAGGGTTACACACCAGCTTTATTCTTATGGCAGCAATCTCTGTTACTCCTTATGTGTCACAGCCAAGGAATTTTGTGTTTGGCCATGTATTTCCTTTCCGTGTCCCTGCAGGCTCCGACGTCATTTCCTGAACTGAAACTAAGCAAAGCAATCTTGTCCCGTTGTGTTAGCCAGCAGTAACTGACTACAGCTCAGCTCTTTGCTTCATACAGGTTCACCTCTAAACTGTATCGTGCCTAGGAGCGAAATGATCCATCTGAGATTCACTCTGGCTTATCAGCAGATCCAGGACACCACAAAATAATCTCTGAAGTCCTTTTGTAAGACTTGACACCTGAGTCAGGGGCACCATAGAAACTCCTTTGTCCATCTGGGATCCCACACCTTTCCTCTCTGCTGGCAGAAAAGCTTTTCTGCCAGAGCAACTGAACAAGGCTCACTGTTTTCCCTTTCAAATGGTAGTTGCTTGGGGCAGTGGTGCCCTTTGCTTCACTAAGTGATTTCCGTTGAATGCAAAACTGAAACTTTTTGTAGTATCTGAAGATGTGAATGCAGTCCTGCCAGCCTGTTTTTTTTTCTGGAAGAGAGAAAGACTCCTTGTCTTTGCTCTGATGAACACTTTGAATAATTTTGTCTGAATATGCAGAGCACAGGCCATGGTAGAGCACAACCTGATGTCTTTGCTGTTGCTGATACCTTTTCTCTCCTTTTCTTTCTTTCAGGGTCACAACAACCTGGAGTGCCGTATTACACAGATCCAGGTGGACCTGTGATGAATCCCATGGCTATGGCTTTTCACGTCCAGCCCAATTCCCCACAAGGAAACCCGGTTTACCCACCCCCACCTTCCTATTGCAACACACCACCTCCCCCATATGAGCAGGTGGTGAAATCCTCCACATGAGGACTTTGGCTCTGTGACCTGACTGTGAGAAGAAGGTGCAATGGCAAAATGACCAAGATGGAGGGCACCTGCCCTTTTGAACACTTGCTAGTTTTCCAAGTCCTCTTTCTTTCCCTTCCCTGCCCCTTTCCTCATTAAAGTTACTTGCAAAAGGGTGATTTTTAAATTTTTTTTCTTTTTTTTAGTAGAAGTGGATTTTTTCTTTTTCTTCAAAATGAGAGAAGTTGTCTTTGTAATGCTTTTAATGGAAACCTATATTTAAAACCTGTATGTCTTTCTCTTTATTTATTGTTTGTTTCAATCAAGGTTTTAATTGCATCGTGGTAGGTTACTGATAGCAGTTCTTGTGACCCCAGAGTGATGTGCAGCCTCCTAAGACCCCACAGCAGAAATGCCCTCTGCTAAGGGAAACAACACACAAAGAAGATCAAGGTAGAAGCAGCAGGGCAATGATTTTACCAGAAACAGTGACTACCAACTTTTGCCTTTACTATTTGCTTTTACAGTTTAGTTCTGACATATAACATAAAGATGCTCTGATAAAAGTCACTATTACTAGAGTATCAGTATTGGTTGAGTTGTGGCAGGGGCTCTGACAAGTGCCCTAGAAAAGAGGGAGTTGTTACTTTAAATGATGCATCCAGAATTAAGTGTTTCTTGCCCATCATATGAATTTTGCCTGTGTGATCGGCATCTTGGCTCCCCTTGTTTTACCAGCGCTGAGATTGTACAAAACAGATGATGACCTAGATGTTGGCACAAGAGGAAGGTGTTACAAACTCAGAGCTACTTATGCCTCTTGACAGAACAGTTAGAAACACTGAAATACCTAAGTTTTCTTCCCTAAACTGGAAAATATTTACAGTAAGAAGGGACGGGAGAATAGGTACAAGTTTACTCCCTTTGACATTGATGGGAGTTTAGTCCCTGAGAAATAGTATCTTCCATTATAGTCCTACTGCTGCCACAAAGAGTACCAAGTAAAGCTGTCATCTTAGGTGATAGATCTGTAAATCTCCTCTCATCTCTAGGTCAGAAAAATAATAACTTTTTGGGACAGGTTCTTAATAGCATTCTTTAACCTGGTGCACAGATGGTTTGGCTTTCAATATGTCTTAGCTCTTCATGTATTGTGTGAGTGGCCAATCCTCTGAGTGACCACAAATTAACATCTTCAAACAAACACAGAGCCCCTTTGCCTGTGAGGGTTCTCACACCCATCCATGTCTAGCAAAAATTTGAAGTTGCTCTGACTTTGTACTAATTGGACCTTCTCCGTTTGTTCATATTCAGTCATGTCATTGAGCAGTGACAAAAAGAAGTTGCCATTGCCTCCTGCTGCTGAAGGACCTGCAAAAAAATAGCAGAG
Source organism: Chloebia gouldiae (assembly GCA_003676055.1). Classification (NCBI taxonomy): domain Eukaryota; kingdom Metazoa; phylum Chordata; class Aves; order Passeriformes; family Passeridae; genus Chloebia; species Chloebia gouldiae. Next base: position 49,641,058 of record QUSF01000003.1, on the reverse strand, counting down.
CTGAGGGTTAGGAGTCCTGTGTGGTCTTTTGTGTACCAGGTGAATGTTCCTGTGTGACGCCAGCCAGGGCACAGAGGTTTCACTGTGGTGGTTTGGAGTCATCTGAAGACCTGTGTTATACAGGGAGCCAAAGCTTTATTGTGCTATTGTTCTGTGCCAGTGCCTTCTTAGAACTTGTTTCTAGGGGTCAAGCTGGATTTGCGAAACATCCCTTTTTCTGTGAATATGAGTGTCTAACAGAAAAACTTGTAAGGGCCACTGTTTCTGCTGGTGGAATCAGTAGCCATCTGAAGCAGAGTTCATTCCTGCATACCTGACTTGGGTGAAATTGTAACCAAGGCTTTCCCTTACTGTGTATCATAATAAGGGACAAAGCAAAGTACTTTTGTGTGTGCAGTCTTAGCTTCAGGACACTTCAGATAACAAAAAGTACATTTTATAGATGAATACGCGGTCCATCTGCACATCACAACTGTATATATTTTCTAAATTAGCTTGCACTTGAAGTGTAAAAGCTTTGTATGTCACCGAGTATGGTTGTGTTTACAGAACATATTTTTTAAAAGCAATTCCAACCTTTTTCTGTCAATAGAAACGATAACAGACCTCATTTTAATAGGTTAAATCCTAAATATTATAAAATCTATCTATGACAGCTGACGTTCCTGGAGACATCGACTAGAAGCCTTTGTACTGTGAAATTCAACTTCAGGTGAAGTTTTCCTGAAGTCTGGCTTGTTTATTTCCTAGTGTTGGGTAATGCTACCTCATACAACACAGGAAATTCTCGGATAGCAAATTTACTTGGTCTTTTCTTGAAAACACAACACCTGCATGGGCATCCATATGTAATAATAGCAAATTGTTTACATGCCTTTCCCCTAGCTGGCCAATTCCAGCAGGATTTTACTTGGCAGTGGCCATGCCCTAGGAGTTGCCAGCTGCTGCAGCTTTGCTAATGTGAACTTCCCCATGGGGGTTTGGTGCTTTATCTGCTGGGATTCTCTGGGTGCAGCTACTGCGTCCTCTTTCAAACACAAGAGAGTTTTGGTGCCTCCCTGAGGCAGGGTGGTGTTTTGAGTGCAAAATAAGGTAGGTTGTCATGGTTGGGAGCCCTGGGGATCTGTGGGGCATTCCCCTGCCCCTTCCCAGAGGCACTGGACCAGTGTGCAGCTGACTCCCAGCCAGCCTTTGAGATTTTCCCTTCTACCTCAGGAAGATGACTTTTGTGTCTTGTGCCTGTCTGTCTCCTGGTTCTTGCAGTGAGGTTTGATCCAGAGGTGGAGCCACTAAACCCGGGTGGGGAGCCAGGAACATGAACAATGTAACCCCTCGAGTCCTTTCTTCAATTCTGTGTCCCCCAAAATGTGTCTGGTGTACCTCTGAGGAGGCAGGGACCAGGCAGGGAAGGACACCTTTACCTCTGTGACCTGGCAGCTGGAAGAATGAAAATGGGGTCACTTCTGCTGAAATCTCCAGCTACAGTGCTTTATGGGAAGAGGCACCACCAGGCACTCTTGGTTTACCTTGCCTGTAGTCTGGTGAGGCCTGTGTTTCATCACTTTAACATAGTGACAACTTTTTATGGTTTGTGGGTGGTTTTTGCTTTTTGTTTTTGGTTTTTTTTTTCCTTTGGAACCTCTGTGTCAGCTTACACTGCTGTAACAACAAACAGCTGGAACTATATTTTCCAAAATTCAGACCATGTGAAGAAGCAAAGGAGGTTTTCTTTCTAACCTGCTTTAAAAAGCCCAACTCCAAAACCTCAGAAAGGTTAGCTTCATATACATATATCCAAAATGTCACTTTTGGCACACAGGTCAGCCACGAAGCCATAACACTTTTTCAGATAGTGAAGCCTATCTTCTTTTTCTGATCTAACATTGCTAATTGAGTAGGTGGAATAGGATGCCTTTGTAGGTCCTGTGGCTGTGGGAATCTTCCCCTCTGATGCCCTGTCACCAGGGGCTGAGCTGCCTTACACTTTGTACTATTTGGCAGGGAAATGACTACAGAGACACCATGCAGGGCAAGATCCAGCATGACACATCTTTTACAAAGCAACTTCTAGATAATAAGGCAATTAAAGATGAGAGGTGCAACTGGCAGCCACTGTTCCAAGCTGCCATGTGCTGCAAGGTGAACATGGCAGCAGAGAAGGCAGAGGGAACAGTGACAAATTAAGCAGCCATGCCTTCCTGCACCAGTCTGTTATTTAGCTTTATGCAGTGAGAGAAGTCACAAGGATGGTTATCACTTTACCTGTCCCACTCTGCTTCTCCCCTGCTGCCTAACCCTATCTAACTTAATAGCTACAAGCTGGATTTACCACAATCCACTCGTAGATGTCAAGGAGAAGCAAGCAGTGGTTTAAATTCAAATCCCTGTGCATAAATCACACTGGCCCAGACTGTGAATCAACATGAAACTAATGAAAACATATGGGAAAAAAGTGAACAGTTTCACTAGGAAGGGCTGCTGCATCGAACACCCTGCTGGGCAGGGCTCAGGCAGCACAGTGGTGACTCTGCCCTAGCTGTTAGGTGACACACAGCACATGTACTTCTTGCATCGCTCATGTGCTATTTAGATGTTAGCAATCTGCTGTGCTAGAAAAGCCCCAACACTGTTATAAACCTACACCTGAATTTGTACAGATTGTCTACAGACCATAACTGATCCTCTCCATCCAAAAAAAGCAGCAGTTTTTCTTGGTGGCCAAGATGGCCGTGAGTGGCACAAGGGGCTTTGTGAAACAGAAATATTACCCTTTGCCTGCTGCATACTTGATGTTTCCTTCTGTTAAAGCCCAGCTAGAGGAACATTTCAAACTTCCTCAAAGCTGGGAAACAGCTGTTATTCAGCTGGACAGAGAGATTTCATACATGTGTTTTAAAAAACAGTTCATCCCAAATCTAGCTTTAGCTGCAAACTCAGCAGGATCTGTGGGGCCACAAAGGAAAGCAGAGCTTTACAGTAAGCAACATACACTAAAAATCATCTGGAAGCAGCAGCAGGAGAGGCATCTGCAGTGCTAGGAAAATGGGAAGGTTACGAAAAAAGCAATGTGCCCTCTTTCTGGCATGTGTTTCATCCTGCAGGACTATGAGATAAGGAAGCAGCTCGGCAGTCAGATCCACTGGACAGCTACCACCAGTGCTGGAGGGAAGGAAGTAGAACCACAAAGAAGAAACCAGACTTGCACAAATTACCACCACATAGCTTGATCTTTACTAATAAAGCCAAAGAACAAAACATCAGCATTTTTTCCTCTTTTTCTGCCCAAAGAGCATTTCCATTTTTAACACTACTGCTTTTTGCAACAGGTGGACTATAACACACGGACAAAGCAAACCAGGGAATATTAAGACATTTTCTACATTTGTAGTTTGATGTCAACTTCTGTTGAATGCCTTGGTGAAATGCACTTTTTCACCTTCACACCGTATTTCCTTAAGGGGCCACCTCGATATTGCAATGCCATGACGAACAGAAAGGAGGAGCCACGGGGAAAGTCACCCCAGGAAGATGAGGCTGATGCACTGTCAAGACACTTCCCAGCTCAATACATTTCCAGTCTTACTCAGTTCTGAGAGGATTCTGCAGAGAAAGATGGTGCCAGGCCCCACCATGGCAGAAGGCTGGCTATGGTACAGAACAGTAGGTAGCTGACTTGCTCATTATTTTGACAGGTACACTCCAGCATCTTGGGGATCTGCTCAGCATTCAGCTGATCTTACTGTGTATATATCTATTTTTAAAACTAGCAGATTTTAATTCCTTTTAGGCTCCAGCCAGCCAAACTCGCCTCCCACAGGAGCCATTCCAAGCACAGTAGCCAAGACTACTGAATATAATCACTGAATGGAAAACCTGCCAGCTGACCCCATAGTTAAACAGTCCATACAACAGTCCATACAACAGAGGCTTGGGATTTGCCAGGGTGGCCAGTGTTTGCAGGCAGTTCCTGTAAATGTGGTGAGCCCTTTCCCTGTTAGCACACCCAACATGCTCTGCACCCACAGTAGACAGGAAGAAACAAAGATGTGGGGGGTGATATGAAACAGGATCACAGCTGGCATCTACCTCTGTTAGTATTTCTCTGAGACTTCCTGGGCAAGTTTCCTTCCTGGCTTTTCTATGGGCAGGATCAGGGATCCACAGGTTGAAGAAAGAAACGGAGTTAGCTCTCGGCATTCTTGGCATGGAGGAATCTCTCATCGAGGTGTCTCTGCTGGTACACTGAGCATTGCCTCCATGATCAGCTCTTCCTGTTCCTCACGGATCCCTCACTTTAATAACTCCCTCTGTCCTTCACTTTTCTGCTCTGCTCCTGTTTGCTGCAGCCCAGCTGCCTGCCATGCAGCATTGCCTGCTCCCACTGCTTTCAGCATTTTCCCCAATCTCTAGCTCTAGAGATGCAGCTGGGTTTGTTGCTCTCATCTCGCCTTCTGCCTTTGCCAGAGGAGTGGAAAAGTCTTTTTTGCTGCTCCCAGGTTTTAATCCTACCCGACAAACCATCAGAGAAGCTGCTACACTGTGACATTAAGCTGTTTGTGCACTTACACTGCTGCTACTGTACAGCAGAACTGAATGGGGAAATTATTAACATCGCAAAAGATTTGGCAACAGACAATGGAACATGCTGAAGGAAGTCACCTGCAAGGTGACATATCAAGACCGACTTATGCAGAAGCAACAATGCATCTCCAAGCCCAAATGCAGACACTGGCACTCAGCAGATGGCCCACAGGTCACAGATATCCCAGTGCGTGCCCAAAAGGTCAAACTGTGCCATCTGTCACACTTGCACCTGACAGAAGATACCAATTAAAATCAGCACCTGGACTGAGAGAGCACAAAGAGACCTGAGGGAGGATGACCACAGAGCTTGAGTGACTGGGAGTGTGCTACACTTCAGGTACTACCTGGACACATAAGCCTGCTCTAAGAGTATTTGAAGTATGTCCCACTTCTCCCAAACCAATGGCCTGATACTCAGGAGCACCTGAAGGCAGGTGTAGTATTTCACAACCCCACCACACAACAGGGGGAATTAAAGCACTAGCAAAAGTTAAAACTACGGGAAAAGAACTTTTTCTGTGTGGATTTGAAGATGAAATATACTTCAATTACAGCCACTAGCAATGGCTTCATATTCTTAATCCTCTGCAGCTTCCAAAAGCAGCTGGTATTTATCACTCCTGTACCACTACATGGAAGGGGAGGGCCGGAACAAATCACCACTTTGGTTCCAAAGTAATAACCGTCTTGAGCTACCTGCATGAAGAGGCTTGCCCTGGCACCCTCCCTTGCTCATCTGTATATGAGATGCTGCAGGAGAGGTTTATTCCAAACTGAGGTCTAGGAAAGGAGAAGCAGTTATGTTATCCAGGCTCTGCTGTTGGTGGCAGAGGGAGGTTAGTCCGAGTGACTCCACCTGCAGTTTAAGCTCATGGCATGGGATGGCGCTTTGCAGTGGTGGGGAGAAGCATCTCCACCCTGCTATACGCACCTAACACACTAACCAGCTGCAGGTATCAAAGGGAACCTCTCTTTCAGACTTTCAAAGAAGCCTCCCACAACAGCAGGAAAAGATAAATCAGATCCCTTCCAACCTGCTAACTTTCTGAAAACAGAAATGGCCTCAGGCCTCTTCATCAAAACAGGCTGATCTCCACCAGCTTAGTTTGTAAGGACTGCGGAGAAAATCAACATAGAAACATATTTCATCTTTTATGAGCTGCCAGCACACCAGTGAAGCTGGGCACCCACCGTCCTGCAGCAAACTCTCTGTGGGTAACCACGCTGCAGAAAGCAACACTGCTCTTGCGAGTCATGCACAAAGGTACAGGACGGAGATTCACACAGAGACCAGCTTTTGGCTAACAACAAAAGACTCAGATCAACACACAACACCAATAAACGTGCAGAGCATGGCAAAGACCTGAAGAAGACAAATACAACAGAAAAGAGAAAGTTCAAAACTTGACTTCTCTGGTCCTACATCTGAATGTATCACTTTAACAGAACTTAAGTGTGGCTTCTCCTGTTCATGCTCTAATGACTTCATGGTCCTTTGGGGCAGAAGGGGTGAGAAAAGGGCTTTAGCCATCTGTCGGTTCAGCATCAAGTTCGTTCACTATCAGAGGCACTAAACAGTCTCATCTCTTTTGGCATCAGTTTCCTTTCAAAATGATGGTTTTAGCCGTCCTGTTCCACTTTGTTTTCCTTCCTTTGAGGTCTAAGTTCAAACGCTGGAAACTGGGAAGTCTCCGGTACTGAAATGTCTGAGAGGAAATGGATAGCTCCAGCCATGCCTAAAACATAAGGAGAAGGAGATCATTGTGCACGTTAAAATAGCACAGCTGACAGCAAAGGCAACAGCACCCCTTTGAACACCGCCCTCACTAGGATTTTTTTTAAAAGAGGTGAATTTAGACACTATGGAAAGGCAAGTTCATCTGTACTTTGCCCAGGAAACCAAATTTTATTTGAAAAGATTAAATTCAAGAACCAAGATGTCTCTGCTAACATCTCTTGAACTGAACAACCTCAATGCTATTTAAAATTAAGAATAAGTTAATGCAAGCCTGGACTGTCCTTCATAGTTTGAGCTGCTCTTGCTTGTCATTTCACTGGTTAAAAGAAAAAGCCAAAACTTTATTGCACTTGTGACATACAGATTGATTTCCTCACTATCCATAAAGAGCTCATCCAGACCCCAACAGAACTCATATGGTGACAGACAAGAGAGACACAACAAGGAAATCATACAAATACAAGTTCAGTGTTATGATCAAGCTAAAATCCTGCTTTATAAACAGCTATGCATATATATATATATATAAAGGAACCTTTCTGAATTACAGTATCTGATGGAAACAAAAAACTTAGGACAATTCCATAGATGCACATGCAACTTCTGTTGCAGAATTGGACAATTGCAAGCACAATTTTGGCTACAGAAAGAAACAAAGCCCCAATTTAAGAGGGTTTTTTTTCATCACAAATGAGATTTCTTAAAAAATTCCAGACAATTAAAAACCAAAATAAAAGCTGTATGTCAGCATTCAAAGCAGAAATCATCCTGCTATTCATACTGTTTCATCTTCTCAACAAATTTCAAAGATTTTATACAACAGATTATATGCATGCTCTTTTCCCTTCCTACAAGAGCATGAAGGGGTGCTCTCAGGAATAGGAATACTTATGCTTTTCTCCTTTAAGCATTAAGACAGTAACTCTGTATTTAGAAGGGCTCCTGCTCTCTTGTGTTCATTCACACCCTGGATTGTTAATTTGCAAATATCCCTGCCCGGCTGCTGTAATTTCAAATATCTGCGGCAGGTGGCACACGAGGCTCATTCATAGAGCATCCGTGGCCCTATCTTAAATCCCACTTGGCTCTGTAATTCCTTGCTACTGATTCTGTAATGTGAGGATGATACAAGGAATAGAAAATAAGGTACATAAAAAAATACAAAGCTCTAGGAAAGTATCTGGTAACATCTCTGAACTTACAGATAAGCCCCTAAGAACTCTGCACTGCTTTCCTGTTCAAGTGATTTGGGTTCATATTAAAACTACCTTTTCCTTGGTTGAGTATGGCAGCAGAGAAGGCCTAGTTCTGACAGCTAGCAGCTAGCTAGAGACCCCCTACCCACAGCTGCTCCTCTGCCCAGTCCCTCTGAAAAACCACCTGTGACAAAACTGTTGCCTGAATTTCTGTTTGCTTTAAACAAAGTTGCATCAGCACAGCAGAATTTTATTCCAGAGGAACACTGCCACTGGTTTTACATTCGAACTGCTGAAATGAAAGCAGGAGTGAGAGTTGTGATAGTGAATGATTTTATTTTGTCCTTTTCTACCCCCTGCCTTCTTATAGGCAGAGATGATGGTGTAGGGGTGTTTAATAGTGGAGGAACCAATTGAAGACTTCCCAACTCCTATGCATGTGCCAAAATTGAAAGGATGCCCGTCTTGCCTGTAGTACAAGACCATTTGCAACACTATCACTTTACCTTCAAAGAGGGAATAAGGTCGGTCAGGAATACGACATCCATGTGCACCATACTCCAAACACCACTCAGCAAACTGGGGAATACATTAAAAAATATTTTTTTTTATTCAAGACTGTTAAATGCAAGCTTGAGTATCTGAATGTCATTAATAGGTACAAAATGTGAAGCAGTGTAAGCAGACACACAACACATAAATCACTGAGATCAATTTGTCCTTCAACCATGACAAGGCTGCAATCAGGTTTTAAAATATGTATTTGCATAGAGTGAGTTTCAGTTTCATAACAATGTAATGGTGGGCTAGACATCTGCTTTTTGTAAATCAACCCTGCTACATGCCAAGGAAAAATGCTGTAAGAACAGATATACTCAGTCAAAATTTTACTAATATTGTATCAGTCTCTTATCTCTATTGGTGCTTAATTTATCCATAAACTCAGGATTTATAGCTGTTAATTGCATTTTGGTTTTCTTTCATTTCTGTGCAACAATTTAGAGTATTAAATCTTCAGCTGTCATTAATTAGTTTCATTTATTTGCTCTCCCCAAGCCTTATGAAAAATCATTATAAATACAGTTAGACAATTACGGTCATCAATGTTTTGTTGCAGGAGATGGATTACCATTAAAAAGAGTTAATAGTGTCTTTCTCACGTTCATTAGCACTGCTGAGGTAGCTACATTAGACACACATGACTTATGAACTACACCTGGATCAATTCAATAAGAACCAGCTATTTCTCCTTTATGTCTCTCCAGAGCATTAGCAGGGCACAAGTTTCCCTGGCATTTCTGTGCTTGGATGCAAACCACTGCTTGTTCGAAATACATGCACAGACTCCTGCAAAGCAAACAAGTGAGAGGCCTCTCCCTGATTCCCCTGCAATTCGGCCTACCTGCTAGCAAACACATCAGCCTAACTAGAGGGTGCCCCTGCCCTAGAGCTGGGGCTCTATGGGCTGTCAGCATGATCCCAGAGTATCTGTCTGTTCATTACAAGGAAATGGATGGTATCTCCTCTCTCCCTCCCCACCCCATTCTGTTTAAATATTTAGTGGGGGATGATGATCTCCTCTTGATAGAGGTATGTGCATGTGTCTGAGTGTCTTTCAGGAAACACAAGGGAAAAAACCACAAACACAAACACTGTGATTCACACTGTTATTAAGAACCGATTACATGTTTTTGGGCACACTCTGGGTATAAATCTCCAAACTATGGTTTAATTTTCCCATGTAATCCTGTCTTAAATGTGAGGACCAAACATGTTTATGGCATGTTTCTAAGCTACAATCAATTCTTGCAACATCCACATCTGATTGCACACTAGCCTTGATTATTACTTCCAGCCTGGGAACTACAACAGAAATTTTAAAAATGCACCCTAGGCTACTGAAACACAACCATCATTTGCAAGTTCATAACTTCAGCACAACCACGATCCAGTAAGACACAGGAACTTTGTTTAACTGGAGGGAGGGAACAGGGGAAGAAACAGTATCTTAGGAGACATCTGACAGTGTTTGTCACACAGACTGGCATGCTTGCCATCAACAGTGGCAATCACAAGGCTGAACAGCACAGGGCTCAATGCTCTGTTGCCTAGGGCCCAAGGTGCCACAGCCCCTCTCTCCTCTTACAGACAGGCAAGCTAGGAGTGCCTCAGCTCCTGATAATCTGAGAGGAAAGCTGTGAAGATGAAAGTATGAAGCACAAAACAGGGGTCTCTATTCAAGTTCTTGTGGCTCATTTTGGAAACAGTTTTGTGGCTTTTGTGAGGTAACCAGGATTCCAGGCAAGACTCCTTCCCCTGGGCCTGATGTTTTCAGTGGGAAGAAGCACCCCTGGGAAGGCAGCCATCTCATCCTCTCGGTTACATGCCTCTAGGTACCAACATAACTGCATGTTTGCTTCCCTGCACACTCTGGCTCAGAAAAGAAAGATTTCAAGAGTGCCAGACAAGCAAATTCTGCCTATTTCCCTCTTACTCTGCCTGTTTCCCCCCTATCCTGCCATTAGCATGCTAAGCAGCAGAGTGGCTGCAAATCCACTGCCTGACTATGGCGGGCAACTCCAGCAAACAGTCTTTGGCCACTGCATCACAACCTCCTTCTTAAAGGGATTTCAGGTACATAACAGAGTCTCTTCCTTTTTCTGGCTTTGAGACAGGTACGTTTGCTTTTCTCTAGACAGGTGGGGACAAACACCAAATCTTTCTTGGGCCAGAAATGCAGCACCACCAGGAGCTGCCAATGCTGCACAGAGCTGCAGAAGGTGTGCTAGCATGGAGGATGATAGGGAGAGTTGACAGTCATGCTGCCAGCAATGCCTGCAGGGTGCTGTGGCTCACACATCAGCAGTGGGTGACTCCACGTGTAACAAGTCACACATTTGCTGTTGGAGTACAAGCGTTTATTTCAATCTCTAGGATGTAGGTACGTCTACAGGTGTGCTCACAGCATGATGCTTTGGTAAATGTGAGACAAGAAGCAGATTTTTAAAGCTCTGCTGAGAGAGGACAGGATGACTGCAGAGATGAATACAATAACTTTACATATGGCCAATATTCACTAAAAAGCACCTAGGAAGCAACTCACCAAATTTCATTTGCGATACTGTGTAAAAAGCTTCAGCTAAAAAGCTGTGTACACAACATGAAACCTCATATCAGTGAATTTAAGTGGAAAACAAATCCAACAAACCAAACCAAGGTCTTACAAGGTAAGGAAACAGGCAGAGAAAGCCTTCTCCTTCAGTAACTGCTAGCACAGTCAAGAGCTGATAGCAGAATTTGGACAATTCCAGTGGAAAAATTCTGAGCATGTCTTTCTTTGCAATTTGTATTAATAAAAAAACTCTAAGTGAGTAATTTAATAACTGCAATTCAGTGCTCTAAAAGCCCCAAACAGGCACTAGTCTGAAAACAAATAATTACAAAATACAAATAAAAACAGTATTGCTTGAGGACTTGAGGAAGACAGTGACACTCTCAGTGGAATAATTAGCAGCACATAACATCAGTCTGTTATTGTTCAGGCAGGCTAATTTTCAGGCTCCTATTTTCTTCTGAATACATTTAGTCTCTCCCCTCTTACAGATAATTTATGTGTTTAAGTCTGCTTATTATGCCAGTACTTGCCCCACATACACAGTTGAAGTTGTCCAGTCAAAGTGAATGAAGTGGAGCAAGTGATGGGCCCTGTTATCCCACCCGGTGTCCCAGCCAGCCCCAGTGCACATCAGCCCACCCCCACCCCACTTTACCCCTGTACCGGCACTGGGATGTGAAAGGGAACAGTGATTTTGCTGGGCTGCTGCAGAGCTCACCTTGCAAGCTCGGTAGAGGTACTTTCTGTCCTGAGTTAGGTTGTAGAGAGACAAGAAGGAGTAGCCATTGCCAGCAGTACCATGGCAGATCCCATACCCTTTTCTCAATAAACCTCTCTGCCAGATGACATCACTGCAATCCATAGCATCTTTCAGGTATTTATCCTCTTTAAAAGTCTGTGGAATAAAAGCAGAAAATAAACACACATCAAGTGAAGGATTAATGAAAATAAAAGATGTTTTGCTGTTTGTGTAGGGTTTTTCCATATAAAATTTATTTTGAATTTTAATAATCTATTCTTCATAGACGTCTCTTTCTTTTCTTAGCAAGCTGTTTCTCCTTTCCCTGCAGGGTAAAAAAAAAGTTTTCAGGTTTTTGTTTCCAAAATCAGGACCCTTAAAAAAACCCCCCAAGTTCAAGGCCTTTGGTTCTAAAACCTACAATCTATTTGAAGAGTATGTGGTCCTTTTTTCTTCATTTTCTATTCCCAAACCAGAATTTGAAAACACAGGAATGTGATGCTGCCTCCAAGAAATGTAACACAGAATAATGGATTAGGACCAAATTTAGGACCAAATCTAGTGCTAAATTGCTGGTCTTCATGACTAGTTCTTCCTGACTGCTTGTGTCTGCCTTCAATTCCATGTCAAAAATACACAAGAATATCTCTTTGCATAGCACAGGACTCTTTTCTCTGTCACAAATACAAGCAGGAACCCTACCCTGCCTTTTTTACTACTTGTATTAGTATATTTGTATAGTATATACTCAGAAGCAGTAGTCAGTTTGAGCAAAGGAACACTTTTGCAAAGTTTATTGCATCTGAAATGCACTTTAAACAGAGGGCTTATCCAGAAAGAAGCAAACAAAAGCAAGTAATTTATCTGATTAACACCAGAATTCCACCTTTATAAAGCTATTTTGTTGCTCATCTTTGCCTAAGTCCCTTTACAGATCAACAAACAAACTAAACTCCAAACCAATAACAAAAACCCCTAGCAAAAAACCCCAACAAGACAAACCTGATGCACTACTGTAGACTTAGTCCTTTGGAGATGGTATCCCCTAGCAAACTATTTAGTAAGATAATAGAAGCAATTAACATGCAAGAGTCTTAAATTCACAAGCTTGATACAGGAAGTGCCTCTCTGAACAGGTTTTGCCAGCTGCTTAGCTGTAACATTTTGAATTAAGGCCTGGTGACAGCACTTTCCAGGACAAACACTGCTGTCTGTTATCATGAGTCCTGTGCTTGGTATGAAAGCATAGCCAGCAAAACACATGCCAACTTTTTTCTTTCAGTGCTTCAAAAAGAAGAATATAAAGAATAATAGAAAAACATATGTTTCATCATCTTAAACACAGAAAGAGCCCAAAAAGGAGACTGCTAATCAGAACTTGGTCCTATCCCTCTCACCTCTTACAAAACATTTTGTGCTGGGGAAAGCATCACATTGACAAAGAAGGAGAGAGCAGCAAAGTGTTAAGTCGATCTCCTACCAGAGTACAAAGAAAATGCAACTGCAACTGCTGTTACAGGCAGCAATGCTGTAAGAAATTTAAAGTTCACATTGCAGGTAGCAGCATGAGTAATTATTCCATAAACCAAGCCTGCTTTTCCTCAGCCCACCCAGATGGCAACCAGGGAATCTGTCAAGGAGGGCCATCAAAAGCAAGAATCGATTTGCATAGATTTAATTAAATGGCATACTTTCAAATGTCATGCAAATCAGAAGCACACAAAAAGACAGGTAGCAAACCTAGTTAAGAATGGAGAAGGGCAAACAGCAGGCTTGTGGTAGCTCAGCAGTTTTATTTATGCCCTGGAAGGGGCCTGGGATCTTAGCTCTGATGTTACGTTCTCGAGACTTATATCTTAATAACGGAGTAATTTAGGTAAGACATTCTTTGGCAAGGCATATGAACCTATACTTTTGAAAACCAACATAATTGTTAAAATTCTCAGGATGAAGACTCAAAGAATTTAGGTTAATGTTCTCACACCCAGGACGTTGATGCCAAATTGTTTAAATATATGTCTCTTTTCTAAGAAAGCTTAGGAACTGCTAGTGCCCTGAGAAGCAATTTTACCCACTTATTTTCTCTTTAAAACATACCAATATAAGTATTCTGAGATTTTTAGGTGTCTAGCTTGGTGTTCTTGTTCAGAAGTCTGGATCTAGAAAGATGCTATATAAAGTCTTGCAAGCAAACAGGCCTGCATATGAGTCTCTCTGTAAAGATAAAGCTATATATACATATGTATGTGTATATATTTATATATATCTAAGAGCTTGGTACTAATTACACCAAGGCTATAATCCCTGCTTGGGCCACTCACTTAAGGTCTGAACTTGATGATCCTTATGGGTGCCCTCCAACCCAGAATATTCTCTGAATCTGTGAAATCTATGAATGAGTCACCTTATAAGCCTGCATGAGCATGTGGATGACCCCAGGAGCACCATGGCACCAGTGAACCAGCCTGTCAGTCTCGTTGCTCAGTGACGATGGGTAGTTCCCAGATCGGAATTTTTTATGACGCACGTAGTCAATGCTTGGCTTCACCAGCTCTGTCAGGGTCTCCTGGTCCACATTTGCAATTGGCTGAAGAAAACATTAAAATAAACATCACTAAATACATCAACAGAAGTAGTAACAAATTGTGTATCAACACTTAATTCTACAATCTGTTTTCAAGTATCCTACATACGTGCCCTTGATCCAAATACTGTGAATCATATCCTACAGATTTAATTAAAGCCTGCTTATCGACACCCTTGCTAAGAGCATTTTTACAGTCATTGCAGAGACAAAGAAAATTGGGGCACCAAATTGTTGCCCGTCTTAATGGAGGTGACACAGAAAGATTATAGAAGAACTGAGAACAGAGTATGAAGACTTCCAGACCTCTCTTTGTAACTTAAAAAAGGGAGAACACTTACAAGAGAAAGACAGTTTTGTACACATGGTGCTCATAATACAGACTTCCAACATACTGGGTTACACATTTTGTTTTAAAAAGAACTATTTCCCAACAAATGAAGGAAAGTGTATAAAGCAGCATACCTGGCAAGAGATTTATGAAGGTTGAAGTTTTCCATCATAAACAAAGCTCCCTAAAGCTATGGGCTACAAATCTGCATTCCCAATTTTAGAAGCAATAGCTACCTCATCAAATATCTAAACATCTTTGTACTACAAAATTATCCTTCAATTGTTCTTAGGAATTTTCTTTCTAGATTTTTTGTTTAATTTACATCCTTGTCAAATGGAGAATACACCCATCATCCTGCATATTCCTTGTAACTAAAGGTTTAGAAACCAAGTAACTGTTGTGTCTGCAGTTGCTCTTGGTTGGCATTCCCTCCACTACCAGCCCATTTCTCACCATTTTAACAGCAGAGCTCTCTATTTTTACACAATCTACATGATTTCTGGAATTTCTGCAAGCTGTGGGAACAACCACAGGCACTGGAGCCTACAACCGCCTAATAACTGACTTATTATTTAATAACTGAGTTATTTTTTTAAATAACTTGTCTTTATTACTGATTCAATGTCATAAAACTCCACTGTTTCCCACCAGGTCCAGCACATTTGTATTCAACAGGTGAGCACACTCCTAGAATTCAAAGTCTGACAGCCAAAAGAATGAAAATTTTCAATAGCTATATTTTGAGTAACCGGAAGAAACGAGAAGCCTCTGTTTCCCCTCAGCCAGAAGACCTCTGCCAGTCTTTTATCCACCAGGTACCTCAAGCAGACTATTCATGCTGCTGAATACAGAGCAGCTTGTTATCAAAAACACCCCAAAGCTCATCAGCCCTTCACTCAGAACCCTCCCTGTGTGGTAGGGAGGCTTCATATGAATGGTTTTTGGTTTTTTTTGAAGCTCTTGGATTTCACAAGGCAATCCTGCAGAAGGCGGCAAAGAGGATGGACACCAGCAATAAATGCCTTCAGTCTTGAGCTGTGCAAGGCAAGCCCAGCCCAGCTCAGAAATCCTTAGGAGGTAAATCCAAGAAGAGCAGAGCTCTTTACAAACCTTTTTACCTTGTGCTTCCAAGAAGATTTGAGTACAAGTGAGTTTTTCGTCCAAGCTGCTGAGGTTCCCAGCACTTACTTCAAACAGCTACAGAGTAACCTTGAGGTGCTTATCCTGACTTTCTGGCCAGGAGCAATGCTATGCAAACAGACACTTTTGCTTAAGGGTTAGTGAAAAGAGTAGAGACTTCCTAGATAGCACTTCAGAATTCCCCCTCAACCTCCTGGATGAGTTATTTAACATAGCTAAGCTCTTATTCTTCCAGTAGCCTGTAAATAATTCCAGCAATACATGTTTTCTCCAGTTTAAGAAGTGTTTGGACAACACTCTGGGAACATAGCATGATTCTTGGGGTGTTCTGTGCAGGGCCAGGAGCTGGACTTGATGATCTCGATGTGTCCTTTCCAACTCAGCATATTCTGTGATTTTATAAGTGTTGTATAGGAATTACCCTCAGTAACCTTCACATCTCAGGTGCAATGTTCAATGCCTTTTTTTTGTTATCAAATAACCATTAAACAAGCCATCTCTTGAATTATTTGATTAAAATACAACAAAATTCACTCCATTTGGCGTGGGAGGGATGAGGAAAGGATGGGACTCCGATATGCCATCTTCTTCTGCAGTGGATGACTCAACTTTGCATGACTCACAATATTTAACATACAGTGACAAGATGGTAATCTAATGCTGCATAAACAATGGCTTTCTGGTAATTCTTAAAAGCAGCAATTACATGTAAAGGAAAAATAACTAGGATTTTAACATGTAGAAAGAGTAGGTTCTGCTCAAATCAAAAAGCACTGTGCAATGATTTCTGCTATCAGTCTTAAATAGTAAATGAAGGATGGAGCCTTTAAAGAGCCCTCTTTAGAAGACTAGATGTTTCTCTGAAAATCTAGCACTACCAGGGAAAGAAAAATAGTAGCCAGAAAGCTGAAGGAAGCAGAAGAGGACAATCTTGTTGAAGACAGCAGTAGATAAAGACAGGAGCATGGTAAATCAGAGCAGTCTGAGATGGCCACTGCAGAAAATGGGTATAGTGAGGTTAAGACACACCCCAGGTAGCTACTTATATAGCAAAGTCAACTGGTTTAATTAAAACTGCTGATGGAAATGTGTAAGGTAATCTGAAACGCAACATTTTTCCTAAGTGAGGAATGGCTGAGCAATGGCAGCACCAAATACCAGCTCAATCACTTCTGCAGTGAACATTTATACACAGTTGCAGACTGTGAGGATGCACAGTCCTTCCATTTGCCTGAAGAAAATTCATTCTGCATGAGCCGGCAAGGAAATTGATATTTACAAAGATGTACAGACTGGCAGCAGCACCTTCAAAAGCCAGAAACACGTGCAATAAAGTTTTGCAGCTCTGTGGCAATCTTCTATAATGAATCTTAAGGCTCTTTCCCCAGACTGTAGAACAGAAATAATCATAACCCTATTCCAAATCTCAGGGCAGGGGGGAATCAATTTATGTATGGGAAAGAGGTTTACAGAAGAGAGGAATCTCACTAAGGAAACCAGAAAGAGGAAAGCAGGGATCATAAATACACTAAAGAGGATCAGAGTTTTGTGTGAGAAATAGGGGAGTTAAGGAAGAAGAAAAACATCTAAATAATAAAAGCATACTGAAGACTAATATGTAATTAAGGATAGTCTTCCAAAAGCACCAAGGCACTGGGGGGGAGGGGGGGGGAGGCGGGGAATCATTACAGAAGAGAGGAAGGACATGGAGGACAGGAGGCATCAGCAGTGCAATAATTTAAAAATAGAAAAAAATTCAAGAGTGATGGATAGTAAGTGAATTTTTAGCTGTTCTAACTGCAAGCACCAGAAGATGTAAGTATGAAGATGAGAGAAAGCACTTGCTGAGGACAAGAAAGCAGATCCTGAAAAGCTGGGGTACTCTGAACCACAGCTCAAAGTTAATTCATTCTAGTGTGATCATACCCTAGTCAGTTTTCTTCTGCTATCAAACCCCTAGGTAGCACCTCAGCACAGTTCTGTGCTGCAGTCTAACTCCAAATTGTGAGACCCTGATCCAGCACAACACTGCACATGCATGAAAGCTGAAGATAAGATCCCTCTGATCAGAAATCACTGCTACTTCACCCCAGCCAACAGAAGATGCTCTTACCTGCATGAGCATGTAATAGATCCCAGCCACTCCATGGGCTGCTCCAACATACTGCTTCCTGTGCCACTGGTACAACAGAGGACAGCGATCTGTTTTCCGCTCCTCCTTTGAGAAGCTTTTCCCCGACTCAATAATAGCATCTATTACCTAAGAAAAAGAACACACCCTCATCACCTGTGTTGCTTACTTCAATTCAGAGGGTTTTGCTTCTGCATGACTAAACCCACAACAAAAAATAAGCCACAATACAATGGTAGGACAACAATATTCAATTCATTTGGATTTGAGTATTGAGGGAGAAAAGGTATTTTCCTTAATGATGAAATCAATTATATTTTAAGAGTAGAAATTTAATCTATCAATATTTCTAATTACTTTTTTCCAGCCCTGGTTTCTCTGGTTCTGGTATCTGCAAATGTTCCCGAAGCTACATTTCCTTTCTTTTACCTTAAAATACTTCCACATTTGTGTCTTAAGGTTATTTTGTAGCAATGTCTCAAGTGGCCAAAACTAGTTACATATTAACTTATTTCCTTGGCTGGACACAGACCCACCTACACTGGTCTGTCCCAGCCCCAGCTGAGCAGCAGGGAAAGGGGGAAGAGACTGAATGTACAGGTGAGATTGAGTTTCCAGCTCTAGGTCCCTCTTCTCTCCAGCATTCCCCTCTTAAATTGCTTGGAATAAGTATGAGAGCGATCCCAGTTCAACCCCACTGACACTGTGATGCTGGAGAGAGAAAAGTGTCTTACCTCTTTGATAACAGACTGTGGGACAGTGTCTGGACCGATTTCAGTGTTCAGGTACAGCAAGGCATACAGGTAACCTGCTCTGCCATAAAGCAGCTCATCTGGAAGTTCGGAATCTGTGCTGATGACCGTCCTTTGGAGTTGCAACAACCTGCATAAGACAAGGAAGGTGGGGAAGAGAGTATCTTCTGTAGAGACCACACTGCATTGTACAAGCCATGAATCCACCAGAAGCAGAACAAATAGTGAATCCCCACTAGCCCCCTTCAACCATTCCCAGTCCAGCTGGCTGCTGGGTTTACAGGCAGGAGCTCTGCAAGCCTGCCATCTTCGAGATGGGAAACTCTGAGCAAGAGCCAGGTTAGTATCAGCACAAATGTCAGGATTCGCTGCAGACAGAAACAGATGCAGGGTAGAAGATGGAGAAGCCCAGAGAGCTACTCCAGCAAAGACAGAAACCTCCTGGAGCCTCTGGGAATTTCACTAAAGTGAGGAACACTTAATTGTACATGTTTAAGAGGTGAAAAAAAACCCAAAAAAAACCCCAATACCACCATTTATAGTTCCCTCTCCTAAGAAAACATGTTGTCTCAAATATTTAGCACCTCAGTTTTGAAAAGGACACTGCTACAATGCACAAGTGTTTTGCTTGCCTTTAGCAGCGAAGAAACAAGAAACAAGCGCTGGCCACGGTAACTCTCATTTTCTCCAGAATGACTCTCTGCTAATACTCTACCAGTCCGTATTAGCACTGAGGTGGATCAGAGATTTGGTTTATGTCCACTCCCTCCCTGTCTCTTCCTATCTTTTTTGATTAAATTGATATTTAGATGGAACCATGGTGATGATAACATTTTACATTGGGGGAGGGGTAACAACAATCTGGATTAAGACCAAAATGAATTCCCAGATTCCCCCAGCTATTATTTCTCAGGAGAAATGCTAGCATTAATATCATGCCATAGCAAAACCACTGACCTCAATCATGTGTTCATGCTGTTGCTGCTTAATACTAGGGAAAAGCTACTAAAAACACCCAGTTTTATATCTCCTTTCTGAAAACTACGCTTTGGATTTAGAATTAAATTATTTACTTCTAAACTGTCCACTATTAAGTTTTATTGTTGAACTCATACAACTGACAAGGTAAAAAAAGTGAAATCACAGATTATATTTTGACATCTATAATGTACCACTCAGCTGGTGTCATGTACATATTTGTAAACAAAAAAAGTTATAAAATAAATAATCAAACTAAACTCCTTTTCACTACTCCTCATACAAATCACTTTCCAAGGAAAGATTTACTGCTAATCTCATTTTGCTATACTCATGCTTTTTGCCTTACAGCAAGCAACACTGCTTTCTGAACTGCATTCAAAATGACATGCCCAAGTTTACTGCCAATTGCAAAAGCAAAAACCCCCAAACCTAACACTCACTTCAAAACTGAAATATTAATTCAGGAAGAGCAGCAGAGGTTAATCACACTAGGATTCTAGAATAGAAAGAGACCAATTACATTCCCAAACAAAGCAGAATGGAGATGAGGACATAAGCCCTGTTGCAAATTCTGCCAGCCTGAGGTATGCTGCTGGACAGTTAGCAGATGGACTGTGGTGCTGCATGCACACCCCACAGGGTTCCAGGGCTTCCAGCCCTTGCTGGGATAGCAATCAACTCTGTACCAGCAAAGGCACAGTCAGCTCTCTAATGAAGCTACATCTAAATGGGATTTCTTGAGACATTTAGATTACTTTGATTCCTAGATTTAGATTACTTTGAAAAGGGGTTGGAATTTTTTCAGGCCACCCTTCATATACTCTGACCTAATTAAATTCTTTGCATTTACAAATCTCCTCCTGCAAATACTTCCTCTTTGTTATATTAAATTTTTGTTACGTATCAATACGATACACTGTGTTTCTGTCTGCCTGAATCCAGATCCTGCAGTACACGTTTTGTAATGAACCTACAATTAAGACCCAGTCTTTACAGAAGGCATCACATACAGCACAAGCACTACATATTGCCAATGACAGGAGTGTGGCTTTTGTTAAATGTCACTTCAATGTGACAAAATCAGAACGTGCGTGCACTACAGATATGCCTAAGACAGCCTGTCCTAACAGCAATAGAGGACTCAAGATAACCCACTAAGTATGAATCAAGTGCAAGCCAGCTTTAATAAAGATAAAGCCTATTTTGTATTCTTGTACCAAAAACTTATCAGGAGAGAAAGTGTCCATTCTTTAACCCCGTCCTCTGAAATTTCACTTGCAAAGTTACTGAACCAATGCTCTCTACAAATGAGGGGCATGACATTTCCCACCATCAACCACTTACTTGGCGACACATTCTTGAGATTCACTGCTGTTTTTCAGCTTGTGGTAAACCACTGCACCCACTGCCAATGGCCCAGCATCACCACAGAGGAAAGTAACTCTTCTGCCATTCAGATTGCGAAGAATTCTCTTCACGTAATCAAGAGATCGCTGCAAATGGCTCTGGTTCTTCGTGACACGGTATAGTTGCAGATATAAGAGGGCAATACCTGAAATGAATACATGAAAAAGAGAGAGTTTCATTTACTTTTCTTTCTCAGTATATCATATTCCCCTTTTTGGTGCCTCTGAACCAGTAACTCAGATGTGAACAGGTATTTTGGCAATAAAAACATGTCAGTAGAGGGTCCTAGCTTATGCAGTGTGAAGGCACTGGGCCACTATTTGGATGACATTTCAATGGGATCATGGGAAAAATAAAAATTATCAGACTGAAGCCCAGTGGTAGAGTCTCAATTTCCAAAAAAAGGAAGAAAACTCATTACTTAGGCCTCAACACTTGGCAAACTGTATTGGTTTTGCATAGCCAAGCCTTGGTAGTGGGGGGCTACAGGCTTCTGTGAGAAACTGCTGGAAGCTTCCCCCATGTCTGGCAGAGGCAGTCCCTGGTGGCTCCAAAGGCTGATGTGCCACTGGTCAAGGCTGGGCAAATTAGAAATAGTGGTAATGCCCCTGTAATAACAGATTAAGGAAGAAGAGGGGAAAAAAGTTACTGTGCAGCTGTAACTGTGGCCAGAGAAGACTGGAGTGAGAACATGGGAGAGGAACAGCTCTGCAGACACCAAGGTCAGTGAAGGAGAAGGGAAAAGGTGCTCCAGGCTCTGGAGCAGAGATTCTTCTGCAGGCCGTGGTGCAGATCATGGTGATGCAGCTGTACTCCTGCAGCCCATGGAGGACCATGGGGATGCGGAGATCCACCTGCAGCCCACGAAGAAGACTCATGGAGCATGCCAAAGCAGGCAGATGCCTAAGATGAGGCTATGACCTACTGGAAGGAGGCTGTAACCCCTGATGAGAGAGATGCTCACACTAGAGCAGCTTGTGCTTGAAGGACTGCACCCCATGGCAGAGTGACCCAAGCTGCAAGTTCACAGAGAGCTGTTGCTTGTGAGATGGACTCACACTGAAGAAGTTCACAGAGAACTGTCTCTTGTAGGAGGGACTCCCGTGGGGGAGCAGGGGAATGACTCTTCCCCTGAGCAGCAGGTGAGACCATGGGTGATGAACTGACCATAACCACCATTCCCTGTTTCTCTATGCCACTGGGGGAAGATGTAGAGCTGGGAAGAAGGGACAGCTGTGGAGAAGGTGTTCTCAAGGTTTTATTTTACTTCTCACTATCCTGCTCTGATTTTGTTAGAAATAAATTAAATTAGTATCTTTAATTCTAGCCTGTTTTGCCAATGATGGTATTCAGTAAGTGATCTCTTCTGGTCCATATCCCAACCCATGAAGCCTTCATTATATTTTTCTCTTCCCTGTCCAGCTGTGGAAGGGAGTGAGAGAGTTTTGTGGGTGCCCTGCATTCAGCCAGCACCAACCCACTACACAAAGATTCACTGAAGATTCAACAATTTGAGTTAACAAGCACATGTATGTCTCAGTATACTAACTGTACAATACTCATCTATTATATGCAAGAAGTGACTTCTCATTTGACTTGTAAAAGGATCTTTTGATGAGTTTTTGGATTCAAGTTGCCAAGTTCTTCATAACCCCTAAAAGTATTTCACAAGATTACAAGCTTGTACAAGTCAAGCAGGTTTGTAAAAGCCAGAAGTCAAATCAGGGCTCTATGAATGCCAGGAGGTACTATCAAGCTTCACTCTGTTGAACTCATTACATAGTTTTCCACTAAAACAAACCAAAACCTCAGAAATAACAACAATGTAGGCTGAAGGAAGTGAAAGAAATCTATCTAAGTGTATGTCTATTGGCCAACTGTACACATACACATGCAGAAGTAAATCACTTATCTCCAGACCACACTGGAACTCAAACACATTTCTGAATGGAAAGAGCATTCTCCTGAGCCTCATCCAAAGTCAAGTACACACAAGGCCCACTTAGCTCACAGAGAGGCAACCTCAGTAGTACCAAAACAACAGCACCACAAGAATGCTGGTACATTCCTCACATGTTCCCTAGGCAGGCTCTGAGCAAGCCTTTCTAGGTGAATCTAAGAAGAAAGCTGCAGAGTTCAGGTAGCCCACTTCAACATCATGGGAACTTGTGGGCTATTTACAGGGATTTGTGGAACCCTTTTTTATGCTGCAACAAATGTGTAAGTATCTTGGCTTGCCCAAAGGATGATTAGAAATGTAGCCACAAAGTCCAGTTCATCTCATCCTTCCTAGTCATTCTCAATGCAACACCCTTAAAATGGCTCCTCCGAGAGGTCTGTCACATAAAAAAGTACTTGTATAAGTAAGATGGACTCTTACATGTGTCACATGATTGCTACATGCCAACAGCAGGTGTTCCAAGATTTTAAAAATGTTTCATATAATGCAAGCCAATCTCATGACTGCATTGCCAATAAGATTTGTCTAGACCTGGTATACAAGTGTTTACAGCACTACTTTTACCTTCAGATTTGCACACTAGCAAAATGCAGCAAAGAGCCAGTCTGGGGAAAAAGTATCTGCATTAAGTATTTTAAAAACCATATCAGTTAAATACTTTTATTCAAAACCATATCCACAGGAGCCTTGAAAGAAGTTAACAGCTTGGAATAGATGTAAATGGCAATCCTTCTACAGGATGGAAAAATCCCACACTCATTAGACAACGTCACTTGTTCATCTATATTCCTGTTTCAGCTAATGATGGCTGTGTTACTTTTACCTTATGACTCATTTTCAGTATGCTCTGGTTTATCAGCCATAATTTCAGTTGTCACTCAGTGTGCCAGAACACAATTCCCTGGGAGCCATTCTGTACTGTTAGCATGAGAAAGCCCACCACTGGAGATCTGCATGCACTCAGCAGCCAGTCACTTTCAGACCCTGAAACACGTCTATCTTTTATGCCTCAGTTGTCTAAAAGTTCCCCACCCATCCACCCACAGCACCATCTGTACGAAAACATCAAGAAGAAAGCAAAAAAAATTTACCCTTTAATTGCCAGATTTAAGCCTAAGGATGGATGAAGGCTGGAGAACTGCTTTACCAAGCTACTCCCCCATCATGACATGGAGATAAAAAAATAGATCTCCTCAGGGCACATTTCAAACACGTGGTGCTAGAAGTTTAAGTATGCCGGAAGCTTGAGTTAGAAGAGCAGGAACAGAATATGCCATTCTATCCAGCAAAGTCACACTTAACAGGCCCAGATGGACATGTTCTGGCAACTTGAAGAAGAACAGTGGCCACATCAGATGTGAAAACCGTAGGCTCTGCCTAAAGGATCAGTGCCCTAGTTTCAGCTGGGATATAGTTAATTTTCTTCTCAATTTTCTTCTACAGTGCTGTGGTTCAGATTTAGTATGAGAATAACACTGATAGCACACTGATGGCTTAGTTGTTGCTGAGCAGGGCTTACCCTAAATCAAAGTTCAGTTTCCCATGCTCTGCCAGGGAGCAGGTGCACAAGATGCTGGGAGGGACCATGGCCAGGACAACTGACACGAAGGGGCCAAAGGGATATCCCCCTACAACAGGACAACATGCTGGGCACATAAACTGTGAGGAGCTGGCTGGAAGCCACCAATCACTGCTCAGGCATGGGCTGGACTTCAGTGAGCAGATGGTGAGCAAAAGCATTCTGCATCACTCATTTCTCTTGCATTTTATCTCTCTCCCCTTTTCATTACAATTGTAATTATTATTGTTTGTTCCATTACTATTATTCTTTTATTTTACTTTATTTAAATGATTAAACTGTTCTCATCTCAGCCCAGGGGTTTTATCTTTTTTTTTATCCCCTCCCTATGCAACTAGGGCAGAGGGGATGTAGGAGAGGTACTGTGTGTGTGATATTTAGTTGCCAGGTGGGGTTAAATCACACCAATTAGAAGGGCTCGTTTACATCTGGACAGCATCAGTGAAGCAATGCTAAAGGAAAAATGATCCCTAGCAATAATCATCACCTGCATACATAATTTTCTTCATGATCTTCACAGTCTTGCAACCATACCTCTACACTCCCCCTCCTCACACAACCACTTTACCATTTTTGTACAGACAGAACAAGAATAGCCAAGCTACCCAAATTCCAGATTTGAAGGCTACAAGCTCCTGGCCACAGAATATATTCTCCCCACTTACTCACAATTATTAGAAAACACTGTTACCATTAGAGAACTGCTAACTAATAGCCTGTTGAACAGGAAAACATGAAAAATAACTCATTTTTAAAAGCAAATTTAAAGAAACAAGAGGTAAGGTAAAAAAAGCAGCCTTAGAAAATCTACTCCTTTTGCAAAACAATGATCTCCATATACAAAAATCAATTATCATTCTGTATCTTTGTCTGCTGAAGACAATGCAAGTTACAGACATGCAGTAGTGACCAAGGCTCCAGAGTTAAAAGTAAAACCAACTCACAAAAATGCCCAGAGTATTTCTGCCACTCCTATAAGAATACCAGAATCTCGTGTGAATAAATCCAATTACATCATTTAACATATGCATTTCATTCAAATTCTAGCTTTCTCACCAGTCCAGCCAGTATAGGCAGAGCAGTCGTGTGGATCTGCTGTCTTCAGCCCTTCCTCCATTTGTTGCAGAAGGTCCTTGATTTTTGCCTGGATCCGTTTTGAGAATCGAGCATTGACCTGAAAGCAGGAGACAGGGAACAAGCCAGAAAAGAAACAAATTAAAGAATGCAAAGTGCCTGCTCCACTTTCTTGTTTGGGAAGAAAACCAAACCAAACCAAACAAAAAGTAATTAGGAAATAAATAACATATACAGCAATGAGCAGCATCAAGGTGGTTCATCTTAAGTGTGTCTCATGTAAATGCATTCTGACTACATTTTAGGGTAAGTTACAAGTATCTACATTAGACAAAAGTTACTTGTGCATTCTTTAAAGTCACACAATGAGCAGCTATGGACACTGTGACAGCATGTAATTCTTATCAAGGTCCTGGTACCAAGTCCATGTTATGGACGAACAACACAAACCATGTGTTATAGGTGCTTGCTCTCATCACAAGGACCCTGCACATCCTTCACAGCACAACAAAGCAGGAAATAGCCCAAGGAAAAGAAATGTACCAGGTGACCAGCCTTTTTGTACAGAATACTCAAGACAATCAAGCCAAAGAAGATGAGCAGAAGCAGCTCAGCATCTTCAGCTCAGGCATGAAGGCAAAGAAACAATCTTTGATTTTACACACTTCTTCCTTTAACTTTTGACCAAAAAATGTTTATATATAATAGAAACTTTACTTTTGCCAACATCTCTCTCTCATTATGCACACTTTTAGGGAAAATATGTTCCTGATTACTCCTTAAAGCCTAAGGAATGCGGAATTTAGCACAGTAGCATGGTAACTTCTTGCTTGACTACAGCACATGCCAAAAATGTGGGGTTTGGATAAATTACAGGTCCTGGATGCCACCATGCAACCAATTATTCAAGACGTACCACATTTTGTACTCTTGTTTAGAATAGAACCTCAAATAAAAATCGGTGATTTCAAACATCCATCCAACAGAATCAGAATTTAGAAAGATTTAAGAATTGCACAAGGTTTCTGACACACCAGAAATCTTCAGGGTGACTAGTTCAAATCTATTTAAGGATATCCATGGTAGGATATGAAGGGAGAAGTAAATTGTGCCATTATATCTAACACTGAACACATATCATTCTAGAAACAAGCTAGAGACACCTTAATCTTCTCCAATACCTCTAGAAATAGCAACCAAACACAGTAGGCATCTGAAATCTGTTACTCTTCTGCCTTAATATGGTGCTAAGCACCTTTCTGTTAGGGAACTGTACTATGAATACACATCAACACCACCTCACCACCCTCCCTTTTTTGACTAGTTCAGTGAGGTCTCAACACAAAGGAAAACCTTCCTCAAGGGCAAGGCTTCTCTCCTTCAAAAGACAGCTATGCCGATGCTAAGGCATATGGTGAAACAGCATGAGGATATTCACGTGGATGCATCCAGGCAAAGAGCTCAGCTTATATGACAAGAGCGAAGTAAGGCTTCAGACTCCCCATTTATTTACCTACTGCACATCACAAACATGCTGGTTATCTTTTTGTTCTGACAATACACCAGCTGTTACCAAATCAGGATATTTTATGTCAAACACCAGATTAAATTCCTTAGAGGTAGGAGGGGAATACTAGGACATGAGGACGCCTGGGTTCTGCATTGAAATCTCAGTTCCATACAAATAATTTAGCTCAGGTTGGTAATCCCTCTCTCTAGAATTCGAATTGTAACTTACTTGTCTTGGTTTAGTGCTTGGAAAAGCAAAGATTAAAGGATATTTTTATTAATATTTTTATAATTATCTGTAAGCCCAAACAAAACTATTCCCAAATTTATGTCAGTGTCAATAGGTTATAAGTGGAAACAAAGTTTTCCCCAGCCATCTACTCCTCTATTTTTTTCTGGTTGCTCTGAAGCTTTCACAACCAAGCACTGTCACTGATCATTTTGTAAGATTCCCCTATAAGCTTGTAACAGATGCTAACATGCACTAGAATAAATTAATTACATAAAGAAATGAATGTTGAAAGGTGGCTTTACAAGATTTAAAAGCTTCCTTCAAGGAATCTTGGGGAAGAATTACAACTGAGCATAACACACACACTGGAGCACAGACTGATTTTCATCACAAGCACACTCATCTCAAGAGGATGTTTCCAGCTGGCAGTCAGCCTTTGCTGCAGGTGACTAGTAATTCCTGTAGGGCCAAACAAAAACCAGGAAGCCTGATCTCTGATACCCAGTGGCACATTTACTTCTGATTCACAACAGACTGGGTGACAGCAAGAGCTGAAAGAGTATCTTTAATTAGAAAAGGGTCTCTCCAGGAATTCAACTGCTGCATTACTCCTCTGCTGCAGAAAGAACAACCATTACCATCCCAAACAATGCTCAAGTTTTATATTGTCAAAACACAACAGAAAAAAAAAGAGCTCATTCCTCATTATATCAAATAGAGCCTTGTGCCATTTTGGTTATGGTAACTAAAAAGGCTCATTATCAGCACGAAAGTAATGCAGAAAAAACAAAGCATCTTGTTTTGGAAATTAATAGTTTTGTTATTTATGTGAACCATATCACTTCTTCCATTGCAGTGAGACAGCAGGCAAAGCTACAACTCAATACAAAATATTCCAAAGCCAACAAAAATGTAAAGGACGTAAGTACTTATGCAACATCACTCACCTTTGGCACTAATCACAAGATGTCTAAATTATGCTGTCCTTGTTAGCAATACATGTCACCCCTATCTGCTTTCTTTCATTTGTAGGGTTTCTAAAGAGAATTTAACTCATCTTCTTCTGTAAATTCAGCATTAGAACTACACACCTACATTAGAGCACAGTGCTAATAACACCAATGGATTTGATCCCCATATGGGCGATTCACTTAAGAGTTGGACTCAATGGTTGTCATAGGTCCATTCCAACATAGGATATTCTGTGATTCTGTTATTATAAATAAATATATATATAATTATGCAAATAAAAATCTCCTAA
This sequence comes from Chloebia gouldiae, assembly GCA_003676055.1. Taxonomy (NCBI): domain Eukaryota; kingdom Metazoa; phylum Chordata; class Aves; order Passeriformes; family Passeridae; genus Chloebia; species Chloebia gouldiae. Next base: position 49,612,742 of record QUSF01000003.1, on the reverse strand, counting down.
AAGCCCCAAACATTTCACTTGCAGTCAACACTACAATAATGTACCAACTCTTGTATGACCATTGCAGCCATATTCTGCATTACTGCCATGTCATTAAAACAAACAAGAACCAGCAGCAGATGAGGCAATAAGCAGCAGCTATGTATGTATTGTATATCATGATTTCTGGTAGGTAAGAAAAGTCTGTAACTTTAAAGTCTTGCATGCACATTTGGACCAAATGTCACAGTGCTGATGTAAGTCTGACAGTGTAACCCTGAGCACTCCTCTTGTCATTAAAAGTAACACTCTGGTTTGACAGACACGTGATGAGTAATCTCAATTGCATTTGTCAAAGACATTTAGATACCCATTTGTTGCTCAAAAACACCTCTTGGCATTTACTTGCTCATGACATCTATGCTAAAAACCTGTGCAGAGCCACAGCAGCATAATGGAGACCCGAACTCACAGCTTCCTCACAAGCTGCCAGTGTAGCAATCTTTCTTGCTACCACCAGCTCACAAAACAACCACCTTGCTCTTAACCCTATTTTAATTCATCATGCTTTTGGGGACAGATGCTACATTCAAAACCAGACTGCAGAAGTAAGCAACTGATTCTGCAGAAGTAGATAGAGATGACCTATACACACAGTGCTACCTCCCAAACAAGCAAAATACACTTTTATTTAACCTCATTTTATTGTTGATCATGTGTAGACAAGAACACATAACATCGTGTTGTGTTGTATTTGCCAAAGTGAAGCAAATACAGCTCACGTTGATACTGAAGCAAAAACTCATTCATAAACCAAACTTGCATAGAAAATCGCAGAAAGGACATGACAGACACAGGTGAGGAAGAATGCAGTAGGGGAAATTCCCAGTTCTGCTGAAATGAGGAATCCTGGCTGTACAGAAATCATTGGAAACTTTGCCACTGACTCTAAGGGAGCCAGGTTTCACATCCATGCATTGGAGCATAGGTCTACTGAAGCAGAATGAGCTCTAATACTCACCTCCTCAAGTTCCTGCAAAAGCAGACAAGAAGGGATGGTAGTAGGATCCCATATGCAGAATTTAGCAAGGTCTGCTAGGAGGTGACCAGTCTTTTTGTATAGAAGAAAAAGTTTCACTTTATTTTTTACCTAAAGCAAAAGAGTATTACAGCTCCAAGAGCAGCTTCTCTGAAAATACCAGATACTGCTGAAGCTCATCACCCAGCCTCTGAAACATTCAAACACAGTTCTCTGATTACTTCTCAGACAGGTCCTCCAGAAACAAATGCCAGTTCTACAAAAGCACATGCTTTGAAACATTACTGTCTGTAGAACACATTGCACTGTTTTTCAGTGATCTGTCACTTAGTGCCATACATGTGATAATGGGGAAAAAAGTAAAAAAAGAAGAGGAAGGGAAGGAAGAGATCGAGAAATCAGTGTAGGCAAATTCCTACACTGCTATAAATGCCATCTTAGGAATAGGCTTTAAACACAGTAATCGCTCTGTCTCAGAGGATATAAGGGTGTGAAAACATCATTAAAAGGCAAACATTCAAGTTATAGAAAGAACTACTAAGGCATGTGAGAAATAAGACTCTGTCTCTAATGCATTTGTGTGTGAAAGAAGTTATATGTCTCATTGGTTATAAGACAGCAAAAATCCAAAGCTGAAAGATCTAGATCATCACAAAGAATCATCAAAAAGCTCCAGATTATTGGTTACAAAAATAAACAGACATCCTATGTTTTGGGAAATAGAGACTGATAAAGCAAAAGAGCAATACTGAAAATCGCTGGTCCTCCAGGTAGCCTAATACCAACATGCAACTTCTTGAAAGCTGAGAAAATAAAAGTCTGTTGTGAAGATGATTTAAAGTCACTCCCTACACAGAAGCGTCTAGCCAAGCTGTGATATTTTTCAGCTGGTCTTCAAGTGGCAAAAAAAGCTAAAACCTCCACCAATTCTGTCTAAGTTACTTCAATGCACAGAGAGCAGATATATTCCATATATTGAGCTTGACAGCAGATCAGTGCAGTTAGACCCAAATAAAATTTATTTTCACCAGGAAGCAAGTATGTGTTATTGCACTTGCCCACACAACTAGCTGGAGTAACAACTCATTAACGTGCAGGTTTGCAAGATAAAACTAGAAACTGATGAAGAATGGATGGATGTGCGACAATTTCATCAGAACTCGGGGGTTTGATATTACGAAGTATTTTCATTCAGAACTGGTTGACTAAAATCAAACAGGCTTAACTCTGTGGCCACCTCCTGAATACCAGGAGAGGCTTTCACTACAAAAGCATCAGAAAAGCCCTAAGCAGTGTTCAGTGCCGATCTGTGCTGTAGGAAAGAAGCAGCAATTCTTCCTTTTGGGCTGTGTACAACTGCCAGGAGTTAGTGAGGGACAATATAGTGCAACAGACTGATTGTCAGGCTCAGTTTTCACCAAGATTCTCAAAAAGCAAAACAAACTTTCCTTTTGAAGAATCACAGAGAATACTGCAAACCTTGTTTGTTTCCAAGTACCCTATGAAAACAGCACATGCCTGAACTGGGGAGCCAGAAAATGTCAAAAGAATAACAAGCTCAAGAAATGTACCTACCTCATCCCACATCTCTGGAAAAAAAGCGGGAAGAATTATTTAGTGGCTTTGGAGGCTGAATTTTGCCTCCAGTGCAGTAAGCTGTATAATTCCCACTAGTATAAGTTGTTGCTGAGTCAGTCCCAGAACACAGAGAAATCGCTGTTCCCAGTGAGTTAAATAAAATGCCCATTGAGACAAGCCCAAAAGATTTTTTAAAAACAAAACAAACCAAAACAAACAAACAAAAAACCAAACAAAAAAAAAAACAAAGGGAGAAGACAAGTGAGGCTATAACAAAGATCCATATATATATATTTTACAGGAGAAGAAAGGAAGAAAGCCATCTAAAGGAATTATCCAAAGTAACAGGAGATTGAGAAAGCATTAGCAAACTAAACACTACTAAATCATCCAAATTATAAATCTAAGAAAATATTCTCTATCGCCATTAATATGTATTTGCCAATGAGCACCATTATCTTTGAATAGGTTCCCTATAAGAAGTCCCTTGCAAAGCCTAATAAGGTATTTATACATTTCTCAGAAGGTACCACTTTTTCTAATATTCTTAGAACAAGTCAGAAAAAACATATTAAGAAAGAATTTGCCTAAAAAAGAAGTTAAAGTTTGGTTATTCTAGTGACCAATCCATGAAATTTGAATCTAATTTTGCTTCTGTCTTGTAATTCCACAACAAATTCAGACAATCTTAAAGTAAGGGCTGGGATTGTGTCAATTTCTTGATGACAAGGGTGCTTCTTTTTTTTCTGGCACAACACAGAATGCAGGTCACTGTCTAGGCTTCCACCTTCCCCTGGTTGAGCAGATATCAGGCTGCCTTTCCTTCCCATGTCACTGGCCTGCAGTCAGTGTGAAGAATCCTAAGTCACACCTGCCTATACTATAAATGCAGCCACATGGCTGTGGTGGCTCTGAGGACAGGGGCAATAGATCCTTGAACAAGCCATCACCACCCCTCAGCAGCAAGCTCTCCTAACCCTTTTCCTTCCCAAGAAATCCTTTAGAGCTTTCTAACTCTCTATCACACTAGGGAATGTTCTTTGTTATAAGTCCATTCATTTCTCTGCCTCCCTCAACCACCTATATTTCCATTTTGAAAACTTTTGACCGACCACTTTGAGATATTATCTATAGGTACCCTTCTAGGCTAAGGTATCTCTATGGGGCCCATATGAAAAGGAAAAAGGCTACAGGGTGTATATTTCATTGAAATATTAAACATCACTTATTAAACAAAGGTTTACATTTAAAATTATGTTTCTTATTAATCTAGAATTAATGCTGTCTGATGAATTATTACCTTGGCCTTCTCAGACAAGTTACAGAAAACAATTTAAGTTCATGATACTTTAATGATGAAGAAATCTAGTTATGAAAACAGTGAATTTCAACTACATGAGCAGAGCCCACACAGACAGCTGCAGTGTTTACTGTGACTATTTATAAGAAAGCAAATCAGCAACCTCAAATTCTGCTTCCATACCTTCAAGATTTCTGAGTAATATTTTACCCACACACACTTCCATATGCAAAATTTTGTCCCAACTGTCTCACCTTTCAGACAATGCCTTGAAGATCTTCTTGTCCTTTTACCAACCAGGTGAATTTTAGATGGCAATCATGACAGACTAAGAAATCAAATGGATTAATAATGCATTGCCTTCCATGACAACAGCACAGCGCCGCACACCTCAGGCTGTCATTACGTGAGTCACTCAGCACTCCTTGCTCAACTGAGCAGCAGATGGGAGGAAGGAATTATGCACTGCCTTCTGAAAGATGCTCTCATTTTTAGGAAACCTGTGTGCTTCTGTACAGAAGTTTACAGAACAGACTTTCTACCCTGTGTGAAGTCTTTTTGTCTTCACTGGGGCTTTAGGCAAGCAAAGACATTTCACTGATGGAATGGAAGTCATTAAAATAAAAATAAAACGCTAAAACATAAACTGAAAATCACAACAACAAAAGCACCCCAAAAGTACCCATCGTGAAATCTCACAAAAGGATAGTACTAGGAGTGATAGCATGCAAAACTTCATAGACTATAAATACACCTAAATATACTCACAGCTATATCCTAGCCCAGAAATACATAAAATGACACCTGAGATTTTGCAGATGCAAAACCAAAAGAAAATGTACAATTGCTTCTGCCTTCTCCTATGATATGCACAGAATTGCTGTAGTTACAAGTTGGTTTTTTTTCCAGAGGCACTTCATCCTCCTGAACAGAGACCAGACACCACCTTTTATCACATACAAGACTACTCAGGTGCTCTAACATATTTTTTGAAGACACACTGCACAAATAACTGCTGACTGCCACACTCTAAAAAGGAATGTCATCCACCATTGATGCTGGGAAAAAACATTTGCATGCACTATAAAACACCATTCTCATGCATAGGACAGCATAACAGGCATTCCTAATGTGAACACAGGGCTAGAAATTCTTGACTAACTCATTTCAGCTCTGCCACAGAATAAAGTGTCTCAATTTAGATTCATTCAAGAATCAAATCTGAATTAAATTAGAGTTGAACTATTCTGCAATAGAGCTAGTATATTCTAAAATGTAACTTTTAAGGATGTTCATCTTCTTTTGATATCTCACCATTCTTCTGGTTATCTAACAGCTAGCTTTAGTCTAGCCAGATCAGCGGTAAATGAAGGAGTATTTTCTCTTTTAAAATATAGACATGAAGTGTGGAATTTAAAGCAGGTACACAAAGATGACTGGCCTACAAGAGGCTTGGTATGTTTTTTACCAATTTAACAACAATATATAGCTATAGCAGTTCTGCTATCTCCTCTCTGCCTTTATACTTGAACACATTATACTTGGATGATTTTATAGACTAAGCCAGATACAAAAGAACAAGGAAATAACATTTCTCTTCCACGAGGAAAAAAATAATAGTTTTACCAACACTCAGCATACTGCCAGGAAGCTGTGTACAAAACAAAGCAGATTTCACTTTTGAACCTACTTTTGCTTTTTAAACCTTCTCAAATGTTATGCTTTGACAGCTGCAATTAACTGCAGCAGTTAGACACTGAAGCCCCAAAGCATTCTCTTTTGTGCACTCTGCTTAGCCACATACAACTTCATAAACCTCAGTCATAACAACCTGGTGAAACCTTTCACTGCCTTGACCAATGGTGAGCTGATGGTGTCCTGCAGGCACTTACAATGGTCCGAGCAATGTCCCTCCCACTTGGTCATCACCATCCTTGTCTCACTCTATCAGTAAATCAAGGTAATTCCAGAGTGCCACAAGCAGAAAAATACAGAGCCGACATCAACAACTTTCCTTAATTCATCCCAGCATACAATCAAGAGACTTAGGAAGCTAACTTCCCACACTCAATGCATTTGTGCTCGTAGCAGTGTCACCATGCAGGGTTTTCTATGCAAAAGATGACAAAGCTGCACAGTATTGAAGGATGAGGCCACACAGGGGCTAAATGGCAGCAAGTCTGTACTCTGGCATTCCTTCTTCAGATTAATCCAGCCTGCACGGTAACAGGCCAGGCCAGAGGAGCTTCTCAAAACCTGAAACACTCACAGTATACCGAACAGCACCACGTGGCAACAAGGAGATATGCGGAGCAGGAAGACTGCAAACCTTGTCCTACCAGGCAGACCTGCGGGCATGAACGGACTGCCAAGTATCTATCATGGTACACCTGAACCTATAGAAGTGCACGTGTCAGTAAATAAACACGTGAAAACAGTCCAGCTTCACCTCCTGAGTGAGCGCTGCTGTTACCCGAGGATAAACCCTCCTTTTCTAGATGGCCGCCCATCTTTTCCATTCCTTTATGCATTTTCTCTGGTGAAACTCGGGCAACTTGTGCTCACAACTTCCGAGACACCAAACTACGGTGGTAACAGCACCTACAGCTGTTTTGCTATTCAGCGTTCCAGCCGGGGCACCTCTTGCATTCCCGTACCGGAGTAAAACAAACAGCCTGCACTAAGAGCAGCTGCCGCCGGCTGCGAGCCGCGCGGCCGGGCCGAGCTCCCTCCCACTCCTTCCCTCAGTTCACCCCGCCGCTCCCGCTCCTCGGGCGCCCCCGAGGCCGCGGCGGCCG
>QUSF01000003.1:49529346-49601048 GCA_003676055.1 Chloebia gouldiae | reverse complement strand
CGCGCCCCGCCGCAGCCGCCCCGGGCCGGAACCCAGCGCCGCGGGGCCGCGGGCTGACAGCGACCCTCGGGCGCGGCCGGGCCCGCCGCCCGGGACTCACCTTCCCATCGGCGCCGAAAGGGAGGGACTCCTCCTCCGCCGCCGGCTGCAGCGCCCTGTCCCGGTGGGCGTCCGCCGCGCTGGGGGCTGCCGCGGCTCCCTGGGGCTGGTAGTCGGGGTAGGGGTTGGCGAACGCCCGCTCCTCCATCTCCGCTTCACCGCCCAGCTGCAGCTTCAGCCTCTTGGACATGCTCTCTCCCATCTCAGCCGGCCCCCGGCCCGCCTCCCCGCACGGCGAGCCGGCGGGGACACACTCCGCCCCGCAGAGCGGGCTCTGCACCAGCGTGAGCGCTGCGGCCGCCCCCGGCTACAGCGGCCCCCGGCTCCGGCGGCCCCCGGCTGCAGCGGCCGTCCCGCGGGCGCTGGGCCGGGTCAGGAGGGCGGCTGCGGTGACCGGGTCTGCGGCCGCGGGCCCATCGGGGCCGCTCCGGGGCGGAGGCGCCGCCGCCCCGACCCCGCGCCACCGAAGCCCAACTTTGGAAGGCGAAAGGGAAAGCTGCGACGCCGCGGCTCTGCTCGGGTGCCCGTCAGCCGAGGCGGGGGAGCGGCGAGCGCGGCGGCATCACAGCCAGTACAGGGGCAGAGCGCGGCCGGGGCCGCGGCCGGGCCCCCCCGCGGGAAGCGGCAGCCCGCCCGCCGGCGCAGGCTGGGTGGCACGGCTGCAAAGCTGCTTCCAGCGCCTCATCCTCCCCCGCCGGGGCGTCAGTGCCTCGGGCTGCTGCTGCCGTCGGCCGCACGCCGGGCGGCGGAGCGGGGCTGCCGCCGGCTCCTCCCGCCCGTCCCCCCGCGGCGGGGGCGAGCCGCCACCCGGCGCATCTCAGAGGAGCGGCAGCAGCAGCAGGAGGGGCACGGACAGCCCCAGGAGCAGGCAGTACGGCACCAGCTCCTTCGCCCGGCTCATCCGCAGCCGCCGCCGGGCCGCGCTCATCCGCCCGCAGCCCCCGCGCCCGGCGCGCCGCTCCCCGGCCAGCCCCGGCGGGAGGGAGGGACGCGGCCTCGGCTACCGCCCGGCGGGGACGGCGCAGGCGGCGGCGACCGCCCCTCCCCAGCAGAGGAGGCAGCTCCCCGGGGAGAAGGGGGGTGGCCTCCTTCCCTCGGCCCGCCCCCGGGCTATAATGCTGGCCTGGCCGCGCTCACCGCTCTGCCGACGGGGAGCCCGGTCCGACAAGCCAAAACATACTAGAAAAACAGCCCCAAGCCCCCCCGAAAGGCATCAGAAAACCTCACAGCCTGGAGGGGGCTGGCGGCGGTGGGTGGGGAGGGCCCTCAGCGATGGGCGGTGGTGGCTGGACGTGAGGGTGGGATCACATCCCACCTGGGGAGGAGCAGCGTCTGGATCCCGTGTGAATCGCGCGTTTGTGTCTCGGATCCAGTCTTGGATGGGGGCAGCTGAATGCCAGGGCACTGTGTCACCGTAAATTTAGCCCGCTGTCTTATGATACCTCCACTTTAACTGACGAGAAGAGCTCCAGATGAGACGGCGCTGTACAATCATTGAGGATAAATCTTTTTTATTCATAAATAAATGGTACGTGCTGTCGATATAGTCGTCGCCTTTAGGAATTGATAGTGCGTACTGAAACACCGTTGTAGAGCGAGCCGGCAGAAAGCCTGCAATCCGGCCAAACGCTGCACGCAGCACTGTGTAAAAATACAGGCACAGGAGACCTCATTATCCCACGAAATATTTATTCCCAACTATGCCATTCCTTTTTGCCAATAATTGTAGGTCAGATGGACCATAAAGCATTAATTCAATAACTGGGCACTGTGCAGACTTATTGATCTTTAGTTTTATGCATTGGGTAATTTTATTGCTATCAAAATACATATTCAGTATGTAAGGTTAAATATAGGTGACATGTGTTCTGGCACTGGCTTTAGTTTACAGTTGTTTGTAGCAATATACATGTCAATAAATGTGACATGTCTGTCATCTTGTCACAGGATGTGAATTTGAATTAATACTTGTTTCATTTTATTTATTTTTATAAATTAAGCTGATGACAAAACAGAAATTCCAAGCAACCTGTCTGACAAGAAGTACTTTGTATTTGCTCTGGAAATGAATATAACCAGTCTCTTAAAAATTAGAGTAATCTATAAAATATCCTCTTCCGCGATAATTAAAAAATCATTTTATGCAACATGTATTTAATGGGTAAGTCTTTTGTGCTGTATTGTAGTGCCTGAAAAGGTAATGCAGAACGTTTTTAAAACATCTGTTGCCTCTGAGTAAATAGTTCAAATAACATGTTTTCATCTAGAATGGTTTCCTACCTTTAGTGGAGACTGGCTGCATCACCACAAGTAATGGCATTCCCATGACAAAGATCAGAGTTAAGCCTTTAATATGAATGTGTGTGGTTTCTGTTTTCTTACACTTTCTACTCTTCTTGAAACAAAATTATGAAAATTTAAAAGGATCATACCAATGGGTACCTGCTCAAAGCCTACAGGTAAGGAGAGAAAGTGCTCCCTGCTACCTTGCTAGAGCAGGTTCTTCCCTTCTTCTGGAGCTGTGGATTTGTGGGTTGCTGGGTTGGCATCTCTTCCCTTTTGCATCATTGTACTGTTTGATTTGCATCATTAGACGCTGCTGTGTTTAACACCCTGTTTTCTAGAGCACTTCTTTCATGTTCACTGTTCTTCACATTTGTTGCAATGTGGTATGTTTAGTTTCAAGCATACAAGGCTTTCTTTTGTTCTTAACAGGTGGGGTAGAGTTCAAAAGACTTTCAGGCTTCTTTTCAGGGAGTGTTTTTTCATTTTGCTCTTTTATCTTTGATGCATGTAGAGCTCCCACAGCCCAAATGGGAATCATGGATGAAGGAAGAGGAAAAAAGTTGGGCTGAGTGAAGCATCAACTTGTAACTTAAGTTTTAAGCAATAAAATATTCACATCTCTCATCTCCAGCAGTATGAAGCAGGAGCTTTGCCTACTGAAATAACAATTACATTTGTGCTTTCATCCAGAAAATGTCTAAATGCTACTGAAAGCACTGAGCCCCCACCCTTAGTTCACCAGCCCAGCTAAGCACGCCTGTAACCTGCCTTCTGTAGCATTGGCAAATATAAAGCCCTGCAGCAAGCTGAAAGCTGTCCTTTTCCTTTCTGTGATGTAGGTAAAGTCCAACTAATGTCTAAACAAAGCCTGATTCTTAGTTAGAAATCAGTTTCTTTATGTAAATAATGAAAGTTTTTGCTTATCAGATCAATGGCCTATTCATTCTTTACACAAGAGGAAATTATAAACCCTTCTCTTATGGCCTTTCCTTCTCTCCAATCCTCTTCACATCCTGCAGCATCTGATACTTTGCTCATCATGAGAACAGTGCCATTTTTTTAAATAGTAAAATAAAGTATCTGTTACATTTTCAGTCAGGACTAAAAAACAGAATCCATACATAAATAATTCATGATGCTGTGCTTTCCTATGCATTTTGCTGCTTGATTCCCATCATGTGTTGTAAATTACTAAGAAGGTGGGGAGGAGCATCATATATCACAGAGCCAACCTTCTGAGGACTAGCACACAGCTGCCCTTCCCACTACACTCTGTGGGAACAACACCGTGATGCAGTGTTATGTGGCTTGTGGAACAAGTGTGAGCACCCATCAAGAGCCTCCATAGCTCTAGCTGTGACATGTTCAATGGTTCTTTCAGCATCTGCAATCATTCTTATTACAGTATAATAGTACTCATTTATTTTCATGCACAAGGGCTCCACGTATGTGCAAGTAACAGCTCCATCCAGGCTTTGTTCTGTGGTGACAGGATGATGAGTATATGACTTCAGCACCCATGCGAAAGTGCTTTCTAAATTCTGGGAAACCATTGTAGCATCTGGCATTAATCTCATTTTATTTCTGATTGTAGAGATCTAGCTGAAATTAACTGAGAGAAGCGAGAGCTTCAGGAATGGACCCTGATGTGATACATAATGGAGAACAGGGCTGTGCACTGCTTTATTTAAAAGCAGTGTGTGGAAAAACAAGGTATGGCAATTTCTCAGCTAGTGTCAAACAGGACAGCAGATCAGTGGAAATGGAGTAGTTTATGCCTTCTGCAAATCAGGGGTCATACTTCTATTGAGCATAATGTAGTCTTTCATATTTTCATACAAAGCTTTTGCTTTTTCTCTAGTCATCTCTTCAGGCCACACTCTGTCTATGTATCCTTTGTGCTCTGCGGCAAACCTTTTACTCCTTGATTAATACCATAGGCCTGTAGTAGCCTATAAGAAAGGATTTCCTAATTCCCTCTTCACCTCCCTTTATCTGCACTTCCTAGTTTGTTTTTACCTCCACTACTGTATAAGAATATGTTCTACTACTAAACTATTCAAAGCTATTTAGGTCTAATAAGCTATGGGGGGGTGTTTCTTGTAAAAAATATGATATTATAAAATAAAATGTGCAGAATTAGGTTTTGCATTTTATTTGCAAAGGACTTGCAGGCTTTGGACCAATTTCAGTTCTGTGTTCAGTAATGCAACATAAGAGCCAACTAGTCTGTGAGATTTTATTATATTGTTATCAGTAGCAACAAATCTCTCTGGCTACGGTAAATAACTGATCTGTAGTGTTGTATAATTTTGCTATTTAAGATCTCAGAGATTCCTGTGAATCTGAGAAGACACTTTCCTATTCAATCACAGAAAATGTTTCTTTAATATAGTTGTCTTCTTGTTTTTCATTTTGTAGAAGAAAAAACAGTGTCATGAAGTCTGCTGCACTTCTGTTCTGATGACTGCCTGCTAATAAATGATAAGCCTGAACAACAGTTCTTGCACTTCAGCTTGTTTTTAAGGAATGGATTTTTTTCCAATAAAATGTTTATATTTCTTATCCTCTTATTACTAGTGGTTTTTGATTTGCACATCCTGAGCAATACAACTAATGCTGAAATCATGCAAAAATGTCTGTAAATGTTCTTAGAGTCCTTACCATCTATGATGGAAATTGAGAGAGCTTGCTGCTATTAAAATGTACCCTTTATAATCATTTGCCTAATGTTCAATTCTAAAAGGAGTTATTTCCAAACCTGACAAGTTAGTAGAAAACAAATGTAATCTTCCTGAAGCATGAGGAACAGAGGTGAAAGATGTTAGAATAGCTGTGGCTGGCCAGTATCAATAAAAAGGAGCAATAACACAAGTGTTGGACAAGAGGATTCTTTTGCCTAAGGAAGCTGTTGCAAGCTGGACACCTTACTTCTTCTGATATTCTTTGAATTACTCAATGTCAGGGGCTTAAAAAGCACGCCTAGTCATTACCTTGAGGTTAGGATAGGTGAAAGACTCAGGCCTAGGATTCATCAGAAATTATGGACGTGTTGCTGTGATGCACAGAGTAATCTCAGTCCTGTTTCTTCAGGATTGGTTTATAGAAGCTTGTGATCTTCAGAATGTACTCTACTCACAAGTCCACAGGTTTGGGTTCCATCTTCAGTGGCTTTTGCTGAATCAGGACAAAGTGGGGAACAACACCTTTAGGAAAAGCAGCTTTACAACTTTTACAGGATAAGAACAAACTACAACAGTACCGGAAGGGAGAAGAGAAACAATGGGAAACAAGGGAATGTGAGAAAAATGCGACAAAAAACCATCAAGGACTGTACTGTTCCTATCTAGTGAAAGATCTTGCTGACTTTAAATGAGGCACTATCTCTGCCCTGACACTGAAAGTACAGTACAGTAAGAAGTGCTCAAGATAGTACAACCTTGATAATTATAGTAGTGAAATGGCAACATAGTCTCTAACACAGGATGTGCCATCCACTGCCTGTCACTGCGGGTAGTCACCAGCCTTTTGAGTTAGCAATACAGCACCATCTTAGAGGACAAACAAATTTCTCACCCATGTTTCATCTGCAAGAGGCCAGGGCTGTTCCTGACATGTTTGCTTAAGCAGGTTTTAAAAAACACCACCAAGAAGGGTTTCCTCCAGAGGCAGCCATCTCTGCTGTTGTTCCTTTGATCAAATTATTTCCTGTGTCAAACTTGAAAGTCCTCTGTTGCAGTTTCAGACCATGTAGAGAAGTGTTTACACTGTTATTCACGCCTCTGTTACCTTGCGAAGGAATCAAAAGCACAAGTACAGCTTCCCTCTGCACAGTGTTGGTATGTGGATCATGGTGTCAGGTGTGTGAAATGGCTGAACAACACTCTTCTCTTTCCCCCTGCTTCCTCCCCCCCTCCCCCTTTTAGGTATAGCAGATCCCTTTTTTATCCTTGTGGAAACATCATGGAGAGCTGGTGTATTTTTACTGAAGAGCAGTGGTGACCAAGGGAGTCATGGCCCCTTATTACCATTGCCTAATGCAATCTTGCTCACACATTATACGATGGAGTCATGGGTATAAGGCTGTGCAGCACATCCATCCCAGCTCCTCCCAGTCAGTGCAGGGCTTCATCTGCCCCTGTGAGGTGTACATTAGCACCATAGTATTGCTCTTCCCATGGTTTCTACATTTTGAGTCTAGGAGGAAGGAGAGACAGAAAGAGGAACAGATCCACTTTTTCCATTAGTCACTGAAATTGTCTGTGTTAGCCAAAAGGCTGTGCCTGGATGATCTTATCTTTTGAATTCTTCTTGGCTGTCAAGCTCTGATTTGCCTCTTTAAAAAAACATGTTGTTTCAGAAAGCATGAGGAAAAAGGTCACATTTCCAAAAATGTAGGTGATTAGGATCTTACCAAAGAAACCAACTACTGCTGTAACAATGGTAAAACCCCCTTAGCTATATAAGTAACAAAGAGCAAAGAAAGAGGTGTGAGGTTCTGTTTTATTTGAGGGAAGGATAAGGTTAAAAACCATTAAGGATACTAAAGGTAATCTAAATCTAGTGAAAAGCAAAATTAGTATTTTTGCTCAGTATTTAGTAGCAGAGAGATTACACAATGTGGCTGTGAAATAGGGTAATGGAAATAAGTGAACGAGAACAGATTACCACATTCTGGTTTGGGTGAAAACTAAATTTAGATCATTTATTACTCAGTTTAACCTGGATTATAAGAGTTATTTGAAACTGTAATTCCCTTAGTGATGTTTATCCATACAGTGAGCAAATTAACAGGTACTGTGTTGTTGGAGAACAGCACATATAGGACCTGTTTAACCAACAGAGGAATCATGAAGCCATCCATTACTAACCATTAGTTGACCTTGGCAGGATGCAAAGATTTAGTATAGATGTTGAAGAAAGACTAATAGGAAAGATGGAGATAAATGGAAAAAATATTATATGGGTTGGTAATATATCATTCACAGTGGAGAAACTCACTACTGTTCTTTGGCAAGAAAAACAATTTGGTAGCTGTCACTCTTTGTACAGTTGCAGTAACATAACTGGTAATTTCCCATGTAGGCCAGTAGCAGGTTAATACAATTATCTTACAGAAAGTGAGGATCTAGAAGAAAGGGGGGCAACAATGTGCTATTTTCAAAGGGAATGCATGGGGCTAGAGGAAAGATGATAGGGTTGGTAGTAAGGTAATAAAGGAGTGGATTTGGGAGTACTTTTAACAGACATTTGTATTAACAATATTTGTACAGCAAATAAGGAAAAAACCCAATGAATTTTGCAGAGGATTAGAATGCTGTAGTATATGACCTCAGTGAAATGGGCAGTTGTGAATGAAGGGTTGGTAGCTTTAATAGGGGTAACGGTGTATTGACCAGAGTTCAAGGTCACAGTAATATGCCTGCAGGGGAGCTGGCCAGCTGTAATCCAAAAAAAAAATCCATTAAAATTGGAGCAGATGCCGAAAATGGGAATTGAGAGTCTATTTAATGAGGAAAGCTGAGAGCATTTTAGCTTGTTTTGCAGAATGAAGGCTGGAATGGTATATAGTTGCTGTTCATAAAAAAGAGAGATATAAATATACAGCTGTGTCTACACTAGGGAGGTGAGCAATGATTAAGGAATGTATATGCAGCAGAAAAAATTATTATCTGTTGCTCATGATGAAATTCAAGCTAAAGAACAAAACCAAAAAAAAAGAGTAATTAACCATCAGAAGAAGAAGATTTTGGAGCAACCTATCAGTGAGGCATTTTGGAAATACTTCAATAAACTTATTGGATAAAAAGTGCTATAATGTGGTAATTATGAGCCAGTAAACCAAGGTTCTCATTATTTCTGTGACTCAGGGAAGTACAGTAGTCTCAAGAGACACAAAAGACCTTCTTATTCATCAACAGCTTCTAGGAGCCAGTGAATATGCAAACAAAGTTGTTTTTTCTTGATAAATTCCCACTGAGGGAGGGATATTGGCAAGTGAGGTGGTTGTAATATTCACTAAGCTTCAGTATGAGATTCCCACAGCAGGCTTCTAAAGTCTAATTGTCATTAACAGTTCTGCACATGTTGTGTTTATGTGAGGATGGAGAGCAGGCATCTAAACCTGCTTCAAATCCTGCCAAGGGAATGACAAGCCAAATTACTGGTATGACAGATAAGAGAAAGTTATAAAAGGATGGATCTAGGCAGTCTTGCATTTTATGGCTTGAAGGGAGATTTTTGTCTGAAGTGAACTCCCCATTCAGACAGTTTCCTGACGTGTGTGTTTATTGCCTCAGCTCTCTCCTGATGTTTAACTGTACGAATATTTCCATCATCTAGTACTGAGCTTCCAGGTCTAACAAGAATGAGAAGACAGCGGAAATATGAAAGTAATGCCCTCCTGGAAGCCATTTAAATCTATCAGTCTGACACAAAAGAGGCTACTAATAGTGCTGTATTTAGATTTTTCCTAACCTGAACAGATAAGGAACTTAGGTAGGATGTTCTCCCCTTTTTTCCTCAGATATTCTAGCTTTGAAGAGCATTTTGGGTCACAGACTAGAGGAATGACTTGATTGTTGTTTAGTCCCGCCATCACTGTCATACTGCATGCAGTTCACCATATGGCTGAGTATCCCTCTGCAATTATGAAGATAATAATAAGTTGCAGAATACAGAAGTTTGTGTGCTTGAACAATGAGAGAGGTGACTGCTAACACCATAAAAAAATCTAAATTCTGCTGAGGTAACTGCATTGACTGGCTCAGACTTCCTTAAGTAGTTAAATAAATTAACATTACTTCTCCATATATGTGTTGCAACTCAGTTATTATATCACATCAGAATTAAACAAATAACCTTTGCGCTATTCTGGAGTAATGTTGTCCCTTATCAAGTAGTACAAATATTGTTGCAGATTACCCTATTCTTTTAAAAGTTTTAAAGTTCTTTAAAAAGTTTTCTTTACATTCTGATGTTTACATATTTCTACTGGAGTTCTCACACACTGTTCATGTAAATAATGATTGTTTTACCTTCTTCTTTGTAGGAGAAGAGAATTAATAGACTGTTGGATTGATCAGTGTAGTTGGAGAGGTGGCAATATCACCCTCCAATCCATTGTCACTTTTAGAATTCTATATATTGTGAAGTCAGAAATAATATTTCCTCTTTTCCTTCTTTTACATCTTGAGTGAATGCATGAGTTATTTTGTTGTAGTGCAACAGTTGCATCCAGGCTCAAGCAGGTCATGATTTTCACATCTATTTTCTTTTGACCATAAACTACAGCATCTTTCTGGCCTAGGGGCTCCTTAACACAATGGGCCAACCTCTGTAAAAATTATGGATTCCAGGGATGAAGGGGGAGGAAATGATTGCAAAACTTTTGCAACTGATTGATCATAGTTGACTATTTTAAGAAAAGGACCACATGAGAGAAGCAAAATAGAGATAATGGGCTTCAGTAAAGCAGATGTTGGTAAAATTTTTGAGAGGATTCTTTTCAAGGGATAATTTAAGGACAAAGAAGTGCAGGAGAGATAGCAATTACTGAAAGAAGCAGTGTTTATGACACAACAGCAAATTTTTGTGCTGCAAAGGAGAAAGGAACCAGCATAAGAAGGAATAGATGGAGCAGAAGCTCTTTAAAGTCTTGAATGTTTAAAAGGCACTTATTTACAAATTAGGAACAAAGACATCTGGCTAAAGCTGGGAAGAAAAAAAAAATAGACCCAAAGTGCATGGTTGAGCCAGAATGAATAAACTACACAATGACTTACTTCTATTGAGGGTGATAACAAATTAATGTGAGAAGATTGTATGAACACTAAAAGAGCAGAAAAAGGCAAAGTAAAATTCTGGCCCATTCCTTAACAGGCAAGGAACACTAATAATAGGCCATGATGAGAAATCCAAGATATTTAATGACATCTTTGCTTCAGGCATGACATAGATTGTTAGCAAATGCCTAAAGCATTTGTTTACAAGAGCACAGAGTAGGGAAAGAAGAGGTTAGAAAATATTTAATATGTTACATTTATTAGAGTGGCCTGATAAAACTGACCTTGGAATATCTAAGAAACTGAAGAAATATCTGAACCAGTAACACCTATTGGTAACAAAAGAAGAGAAGGTTCTCTAGGAACAGAAGAAAACCCACAGAACTCATTCTTCAAAAGGCAAAAGCAAGATTCAGGGAGAGAACAAGTCTATCTGTCTTATCCTGAAAGATAAATGTGATCTGTGTGTAGAGAACAATAAGCTAATAAAAACAGTCAGAGTAGATTTGTCAAGAATAAATCATGTCTAAGTAATGAGTTCCTTCTCTGATAGAAAAACTCTTCTTGTGGATAAGGGAGAAGCCGTAGACAGGTCTTGACTTTGCTGAGGTTTTTGGTGTGGTCCATCTAACATGACTTAAAGGAAAGAAAAGAAACATATACCAACTCAGAGTCCCAGTACAGTGAGCACACTCTCATGCTTTGAGTTTAAACTGGGAAGGCTTTACATGCAGGGATCTGTAGAAATCATCGCAGCATTCTCATCAACAACATGAATCATGAAACACACAAATGTCCAAACAACATGAAGCCAGGAGGAATTATACGCTCTTTGAGACACAGGATCAAAATTCGGAGCCATATTGAGAAACAGCACAAAAGGCCCAAAATCAACAGGGGAAAATTCAGTATTTGAATACAAACACTTAACCTTGGGAAAGGGAAATTAAAATAAAAATTATAAAATAGGGAATAAAGGTGCATGCTTGCTTTTATTGGAGATGTCTAATGGTGCCATGACAAATGATACTGCCATAATATAATACTGTTACAAAACTAGGGAAATCCATGCTGTGAGGCACGGACAGAAGTGTTGTGGGTAACATATGCAAGGTAATTATCCTTTCCTGCTTAACCCTGGGATGCTGACATTGGCATGGAACAGTTTTGGACACTACACTTTCTCAAGTGTTGCCAAACTGGGAGGAGTCCAGAAGAGGGAAATGAAAAAGATAGGAGGTAGAGAAATCATGGCCAGAAAACAAGAGCCAAAGTCGTGACTCTAGAGAAAAGATTGAAGGAAATTGCTTTGTTTGGTATAGGAAAGAGAAGACTAGAAATAAGTTATAATAATAATCATGTATTCAAGTCCTATTAAAGAGAAAGATGGTAATTTGTTTTCAAAGAGACCCTTGCAAAACAGACCATGATGAACTCGATGAGTTTGCATCACAGATATTTTATGGTGCGGTATTAGGAATTTATCTGTGGTGCAATCCCTAAATATGCTACACAGGAGAGTGTTTATGGAAGGATTTTAAAATCAGGCTGGACAAATTTTTAGACATGGTCTAGGTATAATAGCCCAATCCTTCAGAGAAGAAAAAGGTCTGTTAGATCCCAGGATGTCCTTACCAGGCTTGCATTGCCATTATTCTACTAAATTAAGACCAGGAACACAGCAGGATTTGACTTTATTATCTTTGTAGAAAATTTTCTGTTCCGTGCTTCAAATATACAAAATATACAAGGCTATTTTAAGGCTTTTTTTTTTTAATATATAGATGTTTGACAACCACAAATAAGAAAGGAATGTGATTTAATTTTTTTAACTGTCTTTAATTTTGGGCCAGTTAAGGAATAATGATATTTGGAGAACAAGATGTAATTAAGGAAATATGGGAGGCCCGTAAAGAATTAAATCTGGTGTGTATAATGAAATTCTAATAATTTCAGCAGGCCGGTTGAGCTGGTAGCCTTGTTGGCAGAAATCAGGCTAATTATACCTATACTCCATTCTTCGGATTATTGTGGAAAAGAAAATGGAACATAATACAGAGTACAACCTTAATGTGAAAAACCAAGCATACAAGAAATGGAAAGTCAAGGAGAGGTGTAGGAAATCCTGAAGACCTTAAAAATCAGAAGCAATAGTTGAGAAATACATTTAAGTCAAAAATCTTCTCTGTGTTTCTCAGAGAATCGCAGACTATCCTGACCTGGAAGGGACCTACAAGGATCATCAAGTCCAACTCCTGTCTTTGCACAGGACAGTATCAAAAATTACACCATGTGCCTGAGAGTGTTGTCCACACACTTCTTGAACTGTGTCAAGTTTGGTGCTGTGACCACTTCCCTGAAGAGCCTGTAACCTGGGCAGAGATTGTAAAAGTTCCCATAGTTGTCATTTACACCCTTGTGTTCTGTAATCATGGTCTAGAAGGGTGGTCGCTGGAGGGCTATGACCCTAAACCTCTTGAGAAGCTGTCACTTCAGTGTGGCTCCATTTATAAGATCTCTCCTAAATAAAGGGTCCATATGTTAAGACTATACCAGTGCTGGTTAATGAGGTCTCTTAATGCAGCAGCAGCAAAGAGCATGGCTTGCTAGCTGCTGCAGTTTATGCATTTATCAGAACAGCATTGGGGATTTGAATGCCAGTGGTAGGGCCCCAGATGTAAAATACAATACAGGGGCTACCTATGAACTGTGAAATGTAGCACCCTTCTTCCTCAACTGCTGGATCCAGGTACACCATGCAGTGACTCTGAATGCTGCTGACAGCCTTGGAGGAAGGAGGCTTCACTGATAGCAAACTGTTGATGCAAAGATTTGGCTGGTGTCACCAACACAGCCTCTTCTGGACAACCTAAGGGTGCCTTAAGCGCAGTGCAGAGGATAAGTGTCTCTGCTAACACAATGTCCCTCCTGGGACCTCATCTCCCATGCTCTGCAGCCTCACCCAGTCAGAAATGAACCTCAGAGATGAGCTGATGGAGCTACAAAAAGGAAAGGGGTCCTCTCACCCTACCTGGGGACATGGCAGCCATGAGCCTTACAGTGTCATGCCTGGGCCTTCTTCCCCCAAACACTTTTCCCAACTGTAATATTTGCACCTGTCTGAACCCCTCTTTTGTGGTAGCACTCCTCTAAGGACAGGGATCTTGGGATCTCTGCATCTAACATGAGTCCTTGGGTGAATCTGGGCTACATGCCTCCTTTCATGGGGAAAGGCAGGTGGATTACCTCAGCAAAAGAAGTGGATATAGGATGTGAATGAAGCTGCCCCATGGTCTGGGGCAGAAAATTTTCCCTTTCCTCCTCAGTGACAAGCATACTTTCCCCACCCTGAACCTTGATGCCTGGCAGCCAGAGATCCATTACAATGAGGTTTCCACTCTTCAGCAGAAAGCCTGGCATCTGCTATGGTATGCTGTTTAGAAAAGGCACAGAGTAGGAGGGAAGGAAGAAGTTGTTCTGAGGGAAGTATGTTTTCTGAGAAAGCTTGTGAAGCAAAGGAAATCAAGTTTGAATGAGTTCTAGCTTTATTCCACATAAATCTCCTGACAGTTAATCTGGAGTCATTATCCTTAAACACCAGTGACTGCAAATGCCCTCCTTAGCCTTCTGAGCAGAAGCAAGGAAATACACACAGGTTGACATGCCCTTGGGGGAGAGGCAGATAGTGGGCAGTAAGAGTTTGGGAGGGAGGTAACAGGCCTTAGCTGGTAGGACTTATTAAATCTTTGTTCTTAAGCAGACTCCTGCTCTTACTAAGAAAGGAAAAAATCTCGATATTTCTGCATGTAGCTGAAGCAAGCAGAATGTTTGAAATATCTGATGTGTGTCTAGTCTAGTTTACAGGGACTCAAGAATCCCACGTGTTGTATGTTTGGGGATGAAATAGAGCTAGACCCTAAGGCACAGTGACCTGTAAGTCTTAAATGTGTCCACTTGATTTTTGAAAAGAGACAGAAGCAGCCATAAGGTCAGCATCTTTGCCTTATAAAGCCTGAGGCTTTGAAGAGTTATTCCAGGAAATAATTTATCTTGTACCTATGAGGAATTAAACAGAAGGGTTTTTTGCTTAGAGGAAATAACAGCAAAACTTTGCTCCTGTCAAGAAAGAAGACATGGTATCTTAGTTAGCTGAAGAACATAGTTAGCTCTTCCACTGATGATGCCTCAGATGATCTCCCTGACCATCAACAATAAAACAGACAAAGGCTTAACATATATAGAACATATTATTTCTCTACAAAGGGGAGGATTTATGCAGAGTGTTTACTTTAAACTTTAGATATTATTCTTACTGTATTGCAAACAAATCCTCCCCCATGAATGAGTAAGACTAAAATTTAAGATAAAGCCTTTTAGTCTGTAATTTCAAGTCCCTCAACAGAGAAAATTTAATCTGCAATGACGTGATTTTTTGTTTTCTATATCTGCAATGCTCATTATAGCATCTCCAGACAATGGGGTTGCCTGTGCTACAGCCAGTTAAACTTATATTTTCTTGAAGATAGGTGGAGATTTGGCTAACACCCAGTAGCGCATTTTCTGTAGAACATGATCTGCTTGTCTTCCTCATATCAGGAGTTACTGAATAAACATCTACTCTAAGAATGTGCTGTAAAACAGTGCAAGCATCTCTATCTCACAATAAAGTGAGCATGTTTTGTAACAGGAGTGCTACAAAGAAGGGAGGAAAGATTTCTTACAATAGAACACTGATAATTTGCAAATACTGAAAAACTCAACACGGTATGGGAACATGACTTCCCCCTACACCAGCTTAATAATCATCAGTGATTCAAACTTGCTTATAACATGTAGAATCTTTTATATGGGATTTAATTAAGCAATTTTCTCAATGAAAGGCAAATCAAGTTAAAATTTGGTTTGTGTTTTCCTAAATGTGCAGCATTATTGTAGCTCATATTACAAAGATTCAAAAAACAGTATTTTTATCTTGAAATCAGCTCAAAAGATTCTTAATAAATGCCTGTATAAGATCAAAAAAACAAAAAAGCACCTTTTAACATTGCTACTTTCCTGATTTTAGTGACAGTACAAATATTGTGAATAATAATTGGGAAGACTCAGTTTTAATGTATTTTGATGTAGTAAGAATTTCTTTCATTGCTTCATTTTTTGCCTCTAAGTTTACCAACTCATCTCTAGCATTCAGATTTCTATGTTTAAAATAGACTGCTGAGTATCTGTCTTTGTAAGCAATGCAAACCAAAGAGCATCACACAGTAATTTCTGCAGCTAGCATAGAACTTAACTTTGAATTGTAGCATGTTTCAAAAAGACACCTTGGCTTTTCTCTTTGTTACAAATTCTATTTGATTATCTCCATCCTTATCCATAGGTATTTTGAATTTTACTAGTGCTTCAGCATACCAACAAAGTATCTTTAATTAAAAAACATGTATGTGACTCCTCTTCTAAATAAAAGATGCATTAACTTTATGATAGTTAAGATGTTCATTTTACACATAGTATCAATTAACTCCACGCCTGGTAGCAACATCAAGAAAGAGTTAAATGGGCACACAGAAATCCTTGTGATGCTTCCATCTTATCCAGGGTGAAACTGAAGGGTGTTGATGTAACAAGAAAAGCATCTTGTTTAGCTCTGGTCTGGCCTTTCATTAGGCAAATTGATTAAAAAAAAAAAAAAAAGAGGATGTATGCTTGTGACAACTTCAGAATTTGCAGTATTAGGTAAAATATGGTAGATTTATTTAGAAAATTTATTCTTCAATAGATCTGCCTTCTAGTGGAAGAAATTGACCTTAGTTGTGTTTCCTCCCCCATCAAAGATATCACATCGCCTTTGAAGGAACCATTATTAAAAATATCAAACAGCTATTGATGGTGAGTGTGAAGAGCTCACTAATTGCTAAAGCTGGTTACAATCTAGACCATCTCTACATTTTACTTTGTGTTCAGTGGAAATTCATTCCTGTGCTATTTTGGCTCTACTAACAACATTAGTGACATGATATTTTCTGCTTGCTGCCTCCTGATTTGTCAGTGTTGTGGGTTTTTTTATTCCTGGTATCTGAGTTGAATTTGCATTGCTTATGTGACCCCTCTGTTCTTTTTTCTCCCCCTTAAAAAATAAATACTTCCCTGTCTTCTTGTTGATCAAGGCTTAGAAGCCCACTGCCTTGGGTGTTTTCAGTCTCTTTTTAGTTTAACTTTGTTTGTCAGGATTCTTGCCAAGTGCCTCAGGATGCAAAAGAATCACAGACACATCATCTGGGAAAAGGTTTTGTGTTCAAGCTGAGACTGAATTGACTTACTGGCTATATACAATACTAGGGAATACACATTCACTACCTCTGTCTTCAAGCCAGGACTTCAATTAAGCTCAAGAGAAGCAAAACCCAAGGATTTACGTTTTAACAGAATTGTCAGGTATGTTCCGTTTGCCAATTTAAAAATTTCTTTTTCATATGCTCCGTATTTAAGTGGCTGCTTTGATGTTTTCTGATGCCTAATGTTTTCTAGCAAATTGAATGGCAGTGTCACATTCAAATTAATATAATAAAAGTTGTCTGATCACAGCACAATTTCTACTTCAATCTTCTTTAGTTCTGACTATTTTCTAACTTCAAGGTGAGCTTAAAGATGCTAAAGCTAATCTTTCTAACCTGAAGATGGTATGAGTTTGGATCCACATCTTGCCAAATTGAAACTGTATCACTTCTATATTCTCTATAATAGTGTTGGGTCAAAACCCATGCAATTTCACAGGCATCCTTTGTGACATGGAAGGAAAATGACCTTTTTGATGACATTACTATGAAGATAACATGTGCTGGACACACAGCATAGGCCAACATTGTGCATTTTGCAAGGTGCCAATACACCCATGTAGTAATTCTCGTTATTCCTAAATTTCATGTGCTCATGGCCCTGCACTGCCATTTGCTGTAGTATTTGAAGTTTTCAGCCATACTAACTTTCTTATAATGAATACTATGAAGTCCTTGCTTTAGAAAAGATGAAGGTCAGTGTTAGAACACAAACAGTCATTGGAGTATCTGGAGCCAAGGACAAGTAGGGGCTATTAGTATTTTCTTTGGTACTTGGCAGAACAGAAGATGTGAGATTCTGGGATACTAAGTCTCCCACATACAAGAATCAAGGTTGAGGAGGGCTATAGATCTTGCAGAGAGGATCCGGAAATGTTTTGGGTTTTTTTTCAGACTTACAAATATATGAAATAGGGCTTTGCAACAAAATCCGTTCATGCCAGCTCAGATGTACTTACTAGATCATAAAGCATTGAGGCTCCTACAGTGCAGTTGCTTCTTCAGGGATGGATGTGTGATCCCTGGCAGTATTCAAGCTCAGACTGGATGGGGCACTGAGGAACCTGGTCTAGAGAAAGTTGTCCCTGCCCATGGCAGGAGGTTTGAAGCTAGATGATCTTTAAGATGCCTTCCAACCCAAACCATTCTATGAGTCTATGATTCTTCAAGGTATAGTTTGAAAAGGTGAGGAAATTTCCCTTTTATTCTTTCCTTCTCTGAAGTATGTATTTGAAGACCAAGTGCAATCTGGCAATAAAGTAAAAAAGTATATAAAGTGTCACAGGGACATTTCTCTCTCTCTCGGGAATTTTCATAGGGGTGCACAGAGAGAAACGTCCCTTTGACAATAAAGCACCTTGAATTCCACACAGCTTTATCCAAATGAAAAGCACTCAATGACTGTCAGATGATGCATGTTGACCCACACTGCTACTTCCTATATTAGACATCTATGAAATACAGGACTTGTATCATCTC
Source organism: Chloebia gouldiae (assembly GCA_003676055.1). Classification (NCBI taxonomy): domain Eukaryota; kingdom Metazoa; phylum Chordata; class Aves; order Passeriformes; family Passeridae; genus Chloebia; species Chloebia gouldiae. The sequence continues at coordinate 49,583,068 of QUSF01000003.1, read as the reverse complement.
AATCTTCAAGCATTTAAGCATGAACATTATTAGGGCTTTACTTTTGTGAAACAATAAAATCTAAACAAATCCAGTTTTCCGATAGTCCAGTTCATCTCACTTACCCTGGATTCAGCCCATCAGAAAGCACCCTGAGATGCTCTAATGGGCAGTGATACCTCACTTGACTTGGTTTGAGGGAGAAGCTTGTGCTCAGAGACCTCTCAGCAGCAATGTGTGATGGAAAGCCGGAAAGCCTATTTTAGATTTTGCACGGTGATGTTCATAGGGTCCATATCAGCATCCACCTTGAGGAAGTGCTGTGAATATCTCTTTGCCTTGCAAAGGATGGAGATTTCCCAACAGCCCTTAATGTTCTGACAGCATCTGGCCAGACTTCACAGCCCAATGAGTGCTGCATCCAGTCTGGTGCAGTGAGTGGTATCTGACTAGCACAGCAGAAGTATCTGCTCACTCAGAATCAGTTTATCCTGTGACACCTAAAATTTTGCCCAGTTGCCACTGAAAGCAATGTGGCTAACTGAAACGTTCTGTTGCTAACTGCTTTTTTTCTCAGCACTGTTAAGAGCATGAGATTATTTTACTCATGCCTTCCATCCTTCTCTTTACCTCTGACAACAACATTCCTATTTCAAACCACTGAGTTTTTTTGCTGAGTATTTCAACAAAAATAAGCAAATTTGTCAGGCACTGAGAAAAAGAATATAGCCAGAAAAACCAAAATCTGTAGTAGACTGAAGACCATGGGGAATTCTTGCTTCATTTGATCTAAAGCAGCCTCTGTGTCTTCCATTCCAATTATTGTTCCTTTTTGACAAATCAAGGATAACCGATGCAGAATTAAAGCACTTGGGAAGAAGAAAAAATCACAGTCATCAGGCTGCAGAGTGCTTCATAAAGTAAGATAATCTATCAGCTTTACATGGAAAAAAGCATAGAAAAAAATTGCTTTTCAACCAAAGCAGTTCTGAGGGGAGAAGGCAACATAAGTGTATAGTATTCAGTGACTGACAGGATGGAGGCATTGGCTTTGGTTATGAGATCTTCCTCCTCAGTAGGGTGCCTGATTCTTGTGGGTCTGTCAGATCTGACCTCCCAGAGCACATATAGCTCTAGTCAGGGCTTCATCATGATGCAAAAGAGAGCAGGACTGAGGTCAGAGACCAAGAAGGGATGAGAAACTGAAGAATCAAGCAGGTGGTCCGAGCATGTGAAGGAAAGGTGGGAAGAAGGTAAAGGACCCCTTAAAGTGAAAAAGATGATGGCCTAAACAACAGGTAGAATGAAGATGTGAAGGATTAAAAAGAAAAAAGAAAAAGCAAACCAACAGTGCAACTTTCTTCTACTACTTTGATTAGGAAAAGTTCCTTCATCTTGGCCAAGAGTTCTTTGGTCTTTTAATACAAGTAGGTGGTGAAAGTAGAGTGAGAGAAGATGAAAAACTGGGTGACGTTCTCAGAGAGGCCCACCTTGCTTAAGAACTATGATAGTGGAGGCAGAAGTTGGTTTTTAGCATTATATTAAGCTGTGTGAGAGGTGACGGGGCAGTGGAACAAGAGGACCAGACATGTTGCTGGTATGAGTGGTACAGATTTAGCATGCCAATCCCAGTGAGGTGGGATGGGGAGGAGGGGTGTGCTCTTCTCACCAGGAATGTTTCCTTGCACCATTTCAGTTATCATTGAGCCAAATGATGCTGCAGGATGGGAAAAAGGAGTGAGTGGATTGATTCTTCCATTCCCACTGGGCAAAATGGGTATTTGTTTTTGATTATTTATTGGTCTTGATGCTGAAGGAAAGTTATATTCTGGTAGCTGAAGAGGCTGAAATTTTTCATATGAAGTACAATCTGACATTTTAAGCTTCTTTGGTACTGAGGTCTCCTAGGGCTAGTTCTGAAGATAAACAAGCAGGCCTCTCTTCATGATGATTAGACTCAACATGTTGGTGATGTTATAGTTTTATTTCAATCATTAAACTGAATCCATCTATCTATGGCACATACTTGAAACAGAAGATAACTTAACTTCCATCAAACACAAATTATAAGTAGCTTTTGAAATTCATCCCAGTCCCCTACCAATTCCATTGGTATTCCAGATCTATGAACATTTCTCTTTCCTTCCATCTCTGGTTTTAAATATAAACAGATGGAGAGCTTAGAAAAAAAAAAAAAGGAAATGCTGTATGATTTCTAGCTATTGGTAAATACCCAGATAAAGTGTCTCATAGATTAAAGAAGTAAGCTCTTAAGAAGCTTATCTAGCATCACCTCCTGCTATTTGACCTTTATTTTTTTTTTTCAGAATTAGCACTGATTTGATTTTTTTCCTGAAATACTTTGCTTCCAGAGTGGTCTGTCTTTAAAATGCATGGCTTTGCCCAGTGTGTTTTTTTGGTGTGGGCTGCTGATGAATAAATAGGTGGCAGCTCAGAGGACAGCGAGTGTTCAACTACCACTTCAAATACTGGAAGAAGGGGCAAAACAGGGAACAAATCATAATGTAGCTAATGTGAGATGCTGAAAGCTGATGAGACAACAGGAAACACACAGATCTTGTGCTAGCATATGTCTGATAGCAAAATGCTTCATCACTTAAAGAAAGAGTGAACAGAAGGATCTGAACTTTGATGTACTTTGGTCCTTTTTGCACAGGGAAAAATACATAAACTTCAGTATACTACCAAACTGTATGAAAAGGTAACTGCAGTGTTGAAATGGTGGGTCAAAACTTGCATGAACTCATTCAGGGCCTGAAAGTTTTAAAAAGAATTAATTTGGAGCAGGAACTCAAATATCCCAAGACACCCAACTGGCATATATCAGCACTGCTGTTTCCAGACTAAACCTCTAAGCTGGGCAAGACTCATGTACTGTGGAAAACAACTGTCCTGGTAGTCCAGAAGCTTCTATAGTCCAACAGAGCTTGGCATAAGGAAGAAATGGTGTAGGTTTATAACAGGCAAGGAGATGCCCTTCTGCCATGCAGTGTGAACTCAAGTCCTCTTTGAACTTTCTGATGCTGAAAGTTTCCCTGAAAGATGACAAAACCTTTTGTATGACAGAAACAAATGTTAGCTATATGCCTGAAAGAAGTAAAAGACGTGAAAGTTGCCTTGTGTGGAGATGAGATAAAAGCTTCAATGAAAACATTATAGAAAGTCAATATAACACTGACATCCATGTATGGAGGCCTGCTTAAAAGTGTTCACCTGTATCAACAGATGTACTCTTCCCTCAGGAAAGTTGAAGAGAAAATTCCCATTAGTAGTAGCCCATTTGGTGCTTTAGTGTATGTGTTTGCAACCATTTGTGCACCACAAAACCAAGAATGTCTTACCCCATTTGGACAACTCTGCTTTGTTTCCAACTGTGTCAGCAAATCATGCTTAAGGAAACGTTTCTGATATATCCAGTTACTCATTAGCAACTTTACAGATCTAGTTTTTTACTTGCACAATTTCCCTTAACTGACAAACTGCTGAAACTGGTGGAAGTTGCAGCTCGACCAGTAAACAGCAAATCTTGCTGGTCTTGTTTGATTTTCAGTGATGACAGCTTATCATTATTCTGTCACTCTGTCATGGTGGTCACTGCAGAAACCCAAAAACTGAATAACTGGAGTATTCATACAATATAAGAATGGCATATACTCTATTGTGGCAAGGCCTTTAAAAATTTGCATTTGAAATTAACTATGCAATATGATCTTCAGCAAAGTTGATTCTAAAGCAGTCACAACAGTATCAGCCAATAAATATATGGGAAAGTCATAGATTTCTAGAGATTCATTCAATGCAGGAATAAACACCTTCTGTGAAGACATTACTCAGTATTGAATGGGAAACTAGACTTTATGACCACTTTTCTAAAACAGCTAAGAAGGTTTATGAGAAAAGCGTAAAGCAAAGTTTCTGTAAGTGAATCAGAGCTGCATTTTGAAAACAGTGGGAGTCAGATGGCAATCCAACTGCTGGGAGACTGTCTAAATGTCTAAGTGTATGTGTGCATTGAAGAATTGGGTCAAAAGTCATCTGGTTATTCAAAATCTCATTGCAAAACACAGACAGCTACTTAGAAGTCTATTTCTCTGAGCCTTCATTGAGGGATAAACATTATGCCATGCAGTATTTTTAATGTCATCTAAGAGGCAATGTAAAATTGGAATTTAGTGCAATACAACAAGGCAATATGTACAGAACTGTGTAGGTTAAAATACAGATTAAAAATACAGTTTAAAACACAGTTTTACCTTTTGGATAAAAATGATAAGCTAGTGAGTTAAACTCAGTTTTTGTATCATGCACAAATGATTGATGCTCTTACTGGTGGTGTGGCAGCAAACCCTGCTGTGGTGAGGCTTCGTGGGGCACTCTCTGGCTTGGCCGCTCAAGGGAGCCCCCAGAGTGCCACCTTAGGGTATAAGGATGACCAGAAAAAAACCCAAGTCAGAGTAGTAACCTCTGCAGGGCTGAAGGACCTACCAGCATGTGCCAACAAGAGAAATGGTCCCAAAAGCCAGTTTACACTCATCATGGCTTTGCTCATGCTAAGGTTACATTCCTGCATTACCCCAGGAACAACTTCAGGAGTACTTGAGTAATACTTTTCCTGTATTACCCCAGGAGCTTCTGTGGGACTACTTTACAGAGCTTATCTTGTATGCAAGTCTTCAAAGAGCAGCCTAGAGAAGTTCATTCCAGCAGAGAGGGTGATGTGCCATTAGCCATGCTTTAAAGACTTCACAGGGACATAGATGATGCATAACTTTTTACATAGGTTGTACACACACATATGCATTTCAATAGCATGCTTATTGCTATTTGAAGTATTTATAGAAGTGTTTTGCATTCAGTGGTGAGCCAAAAGAAAAAAAAAGAAAAAAATTCTGGTTCAGCTGATATCTCAAAGTGGTATTTAGAAGTTTTACTACCATTTCCCCTAAGGCCCTTCCCATGATAGCTGCAATACTGAGACATAGAAGGTTAATTAGTGAAAGATTGTAAAGGACTTTGAAGATGAAAAGCTTGTTTTCTTTCTTTTTTTTCTCTTTTTTGCTTCTTTTTTTTTGAGCTAAACATGCTGATGATTATAAAGGTGAGATCTTTGTCAGCCTCTTTGTTTTGCATGCTGCACTGAAGTGGTTTGCCATGAATTAATTTTGCTGCCAGATTTTCAGTAATTAGTTTATCTGCTTTACCTGTTGCTGTCTTTTGCCATGCTGCCCATTTCCCCCTGGACCAGCACTGCTGAGGATGCTGGCTGATGTCCCTGCACACCATCAGGAACCCCACAGTGGGCCAAGTGAAAGAAACTCATTCTCTCTAACTCCATCAGAGTTACTCCTTGACTTCAACAAGCAACAGAAGCATAACCTTGCAACCCAGAAAATGAATGGTGCTTATTGAACAAGTTCTGTGGGGCCAGCTCTTCTTATCTACAAAGGCAACCCACACTGGCATTCTGCTTAGTAGAATATATCTTAACCATGCAATATTGAAAAAAATGGCAGCAGCTCTGTCACTGGCAAATTTGACAAGATCTTCTTTCCAGGAAATCCAGTACAAAATACCAATATTTAAGGAGTCAAGTACTAAACAGTCTGCACTAGTGCATCTTAGTCCTTTAAACACAAGTGTTCAGCAACAACAACACACTTTAATTCTCAGAGCTTCCTGTTGTTTCAATAAAAAAATCTTCTCCTTCTCTTCATTGAACACATTAGGTTGTTCTTTATCTACTACCTATGCTTCCTCAGGAACTTACCCTATAAGCAAAAAGCATCCAGAGAACTATGACAAAAACCCACTGCTAGAGCAAACCAGTGGTGTTACTGAGTTTGTACTGGTTCAGAGCAATGTACAGACTGAGAATTTTCTAAAATTAAAAAAAAAAAGTAAATGTAAAATTTCATTTTACAAAATGAAAAAACAAGGCATTTCATCAGCAAAGAGCTAAGAATCCTCTTTAGCCCAATCTGTATTAAAATATTTATTGTAGAGCAATGTGATGTTGGAGGGAAGGCATCTATACTACATAAATAGTTCTCCCTCTTTTTCTTGAAATTATATTATAAATTATTACTATTAGTTTATTGAGCACTAATCTCCCAGCACATATGGGTAAGCAGTCTCTCTATATTTATGTTTTCAATATAAAGAGTGTTCCCATTAGATATTTCAAGGCAAAAATCATGGTCAATATAGCAGAAGACAGGCAATAAATTTGTAAACTGATATAAAGCCCTGCTGGCTCAGTGGCTGTAAACCAGAAGGGTTCCAATCAGACCCTTTTGTGTTATACTCACCGGAGAGCTGAAACAGCCCCAGCACCAGGAACTAAATCTTCTGCTTGGTGAAGAGGAATGACCTGCCAAAATATTTCAAGAATAGCTGCAGCCAGGGTTTCCCCTCAATTTTCCATCAGTATTATTAAAATTAATCAGACCAAAGTTCCATATAGCAAAATATCCTTCCCAGTGGCTATAAAGTAGGTGCTCAGTGAAAGCACATAGAAGAGAAGGCATCCACGGTCTTGGGATAATTCAGTTTATGATTAACCTATTTATTAATTCCTTGATCGCCTCTAGGTAATTTTTTGTTATTTCTTGGTGTGAGAAAGCGTAAGTTTGAGTCATGATCATTAACTGAGTTTGAAATAGATTTTAATAGAATAGCAGTATTTCATCCAAGAAAGTTTTCTGAGTAAAAATTTTGAATGATATCTTCAATACAGAGTAACCAAACATTGAGGACAAAATATAATCTCCAAGCCCATTAAAGACTCCTCGAGGTAATACCTTCTCTATGTAAGCAGGTGATAGGCTTGCAAATTAGGAAATTGCACCCTTCAGGAGGATATATATGAGCTTGTTCTACTGCTGTGCAAAAGTTTTCCCATGGAAATGTGAGACCAGAAGACTGCACAGCCAGCATCTCTCTTCAGAAGGCACACTTATGATCTTTTTTTTCCACACAAAATCTAAGGGTCTGATTTCAAAGGGACCTCACTGTGCTAAGTACTGAGAAAACCTTGCTAAGGAATACACAGTGCACAAAACAGCCTGCAGCCTGTATGTGGTTCAGCTACAGAGCTAATACTTGTGCAATTGCACTGACCCTTTGATAAAGAAACTGTATAAAAAGCTGCCACTGCCTCAGCTAAAGTCATAAGTGTGGGCTCAAAAACTGGCTTCTGCAGGTACTTCCTCCAAATTGTCTCCTACTACAGCCCACACTTCTTCTTTTCACTTCCAGGCAGGATCTGCAGTCACTTTTCTTTCTGCAGCGCTGCCCCATGTGCCCCTTGCTACGTTGTCCTCCACTAAGTAATACAAGTCCAAGAGACCATCCAAGAAGCAAATTGACCCAATCCTGTCCAAAACTTCTCAAGAGGGCTCAAACCTTTGCCACAAAACAAAATAACCACATGTATAAAGAGATCTAGTTAATGATTTAGGAAAAAAAATGCTCTTTGTGTGCATGTGCGTTTGGTCACTCAACCACAACCAAATTCTGGTGTAGATTTATTTTAAAGAAAATACCTGTTTTCCCAAATCAGTCAACCAGCCTCTGACACACCTCTTCTTAGCTCAACCCTCCACCATGTTTTCTTTCCATCCTTAAAAAATATGCACTTCTACTATCCAGACAGCCCTTTACAGTCCTGCCAACACCTATATCCTCTTAGGCCACTCCACATTAGACCAGGTTGTATTTCTTTCTCTCATTCTTTTTAAAGTTTAGGAAAAAAAAAGTTATTTCTATTACCTGTGTGTAACAAGCTTTCCTACCTCCCAGAGTCCTTGTAAGACTAAATATGAGTCACATACTGTGAAGCAGACAGGGTCACCTCCCTCCAAGGTCTCTTCAGGATTTCTTTGGATAGTCCAAGTGTCCCACCTACACCCTCTTATCTCCTTCCTCTGGCTTCTCCCTTGTAAACCAGCCTGGTGGAAATCCTCTGATGGAGCTGGCCCAGCCTCCAGTATTTCAATGGGCTCATCTCCGGCTAAATAATTATTTTAAGCTTTCCAGTGAGCATTGTCCCTCTGGGAGAAGGGACCTATTGATCTGCACCTGTTTCCATTGAAGGGAAGCATTAGAAAGCCAATGCAATTAGCATGCTGACAAGGCTGCTTACAAAGATGAATTTGTAGCCAGTGTTACCTCTAATAACTATTGCCTATTCACATTTGGTTCAATTAACATATATATCACTGATTCTCCCAGGAGTTGCCTGGTGCCTGCCTACCTTTCTGTGTTGGCTTCAAGTGCCCATTGGAGGCAGCCTGACCATCATGAAGGTGTCCCTTGTTGCTGCCTCCCTCCCCTGCGGTGGGGGAAGGCCCTGTAGGTATACAGAGTTTTCCTCATCAGGCATTGCTATGAGACAGGGGAGAAAGCAGCCTGACTTTTGGGAGGAGGGCAGCTGTGTGTATGCTCTTGGATTGTAACCTATTGCTTATAGACACATGCCTCAGAGGCATGCCCTCCTGAAGTTCCCAGGTTTTGGCACACAGACATTTTGCTGCTTTCCACCATTGGTACAACTCGTGTCTGATGGAAGCTAGGTTTGTTAGCTTAGCACTCAAAACACAAGAATATTTTAAAGTCTCGCTTGTTTACTATTTGGTTCCAGCATTATTATTCACGGCAGCAAAACATAAAGTGGACAGATTTTTTAGGCAAATCCCCACTGGATACTAAACCAATAAAACTAGTACTAGAAATAATCTTGCTTTAGCAAGCCCCAGGGGCCAATACACTAATTTTTAGAAGTATATGGAGGCAGTGTTTGCATTAGGCAAAACCATGGCTTTTCTAAAAATGCCATTCACTGAAAACAGCCTCTTTTGTTTCTGCATTGTGTCAAACTCATGCTGCAGCATTCCCATAAGATACAAGAAGGCTGGATGAAGAATTCTCCCTACCAGCAGAATAATGATCACAAACCAAACATGAATCTAGATCTCTTTGATCTGACACAGCCTATTTGCATTACTTTAAGATTCTTCACAGCCTCATCTGCACAATATCGCTTTTCTTGCAAGACACAAAGAAACTCAGTAACTGAGAATTGGGGAAATAGAATTATTTGCAGTAACATGCACAAGAGCTTTTGAGGGCAGGAGGATGTCACACTTGTTAAAATGCCGTCACTTGTACACTTGTCACCAAGGGGTATGGTCGTGTCCTTTGCATGTACATTGCCATGTCAGAAGTCAGCTCTGTGGTGCATGCAATTGTCTTGCAAGTCTGCTAAAACTAAGCTGCCAAAGAGACAGATTAATTTTCCATCAGATCAGTGCAGCAACCTTTTCTAGCAGCATCCCATACGTAGGTTGGATTAAATGTACCATGAACCTGTACTCCAAATGGACTGGAAAATAAATTGCCTATGCAAGCTCATTTTTTCAGCTTGGCTTGCTGGGAGACCTATTTTAAAGCTAGTTGTGCTCTGGACAGAGTTTCTTCCTTCCAAGAGAGGGCACCATTAGCTTTCCTTCTGCTGCTCTTTGAAGCAGGGGTAATAGGAATAATCCCATAGAGGCTTTGCAAATTTGGGTTCCTTTTGGAAATCTCAAATAGTTGCAGATGTGTTCTATGAGTGCCCCATAGGATGTCTGGCCATAGGGGCAAGGGCTGTGCCAGAACAGCATTCCCATGACATTTATGCCTAGCCAGGCTTGGTTTGACCTAGCATAGTCTGGTCTCCATGGGCAGCAGTAGAGGTTACACATTGCTCTATTTCTTACAACCAGCAAATTCACACAGAGATCATCAGCTTTTGATGATTTAAGAGGCTCCAAGAGCTAGATGGGAATCTATACAACCAGCTGTGACCCTCACTAGCTGTTCTTTGGCTTGCTAAATCAGTGCCAGGACAAACACTGCTAAATAAAAGTTGTCTGTGAGACAAGCATGTGCATCTCTTGTATCACTGCATGAGAGGGACAGTGTCCAGCAAAGTCTAAAGCAATCCTTAAGTCCGTGTGCTTTCAAAAAAGAAAAGGGAAAAAAGGTGCAAACACACAATACATACATACAAACAATACAGGATAAAGATGAACAACACTTACGGTGCTTTTTTCTGAGCTATTTATGTTTCAGGGCTGCAACTAAAGAAAGCAGTCTCTGAAGTTAACATGCACATTAAATAGCATTCCTTCTACTCTCTTTAGAAAGAAAACAGGTTTTCAGGTAAAAGGATTTCTGCAACAGGAGCTCTGGTGTTGAACTTCACACAGATGGTGCTTATTAGGGAGATTTCAATTCCCAGCAAACAGTTTGAAGCATCACCTGATCTGCAATTCCAGCTCCTCTCTCAAATAAAAGGCAATAATTCACATATACTTACAGACGGGCTCCGAGCAGGCCACCTCATGATGTGGGGATCAAGATCAGCCACCCCACTGAGCACCCTGAGCAGGACACGTCCCTTTGTGCCTGCCACGTGAGTGGCACCCCTCCTTGGGTTCTGCCATGGGTCTGATGCAGGTGGTGCTGCCAAAGAACTGAGCCCATCTCAGACAGCAAACATAATGCCACTTTAGGAAGCTGGGTCACCTTCACTGCTGTTCCCAGCCCCCACCTTTGGCCATTGCAAGGCCCCTCTTTGTTGCCAGACCAATGCCTGGTACAAACATCCCTTATCAAATGCTGCTGCAGAAGCATTGCCCCAGTCAGCAGCCTTAGGACAAGAGCTAACAAGGCCATTTGTGACGAGTTACAGCTGAAATGTGACGGTCTCAAAGTGATGGTGAAGCCCTTCCATGTTCAGTGCTGTAGGAGGTATGTGGGTTTGTCCCAGGTGCCATGGTAGGTGGTCCAGCTGTGGCTGAGAGCGTCCCCACGGCACATTATCTTTTACTTGTAATGGCTTTACTTTGGCTCCCTTGTACACTTCTGATGTGCCCTGATGTAATTATTGGGCATTTATTCCCCAAAGGCTGGCTTTGTTGTTTTCCTGGGTCGAGGTCAGGAGTGCCAAAGGAAGGGTAAGGCCTCTTAGGGCTGCTGTTAATAATGACTGAGCTTGTGGAAGAGACTTGTATTCCTCTCCTATCTTTTAATAGCAATTTTCTATATCTTATCTTAATCTGCCATATCCTGTGCAGGCAGATAGGGAGGTTAAACTGTAGCTGTGTTTCTTTGGCTGTCTTCTATTCTTGCACCCTCTCTCACCCTCTTCTCTGTTTATTTGAAGTTAACTGCACTGAACTCAGTGGAATTTCTGAATGCTCATCCTTCTCAAACACCCACACTTTTCTATACTTACACCATTCTTCATTTTAAGTTCCTCTCTTTTGGTGCTTTGAAAGTGGGATTTAGCAAGTCAAGGTCCTCAGCCTTCTGGGGTAAATACAGAGGCATTGCTCTGCCTCTGTCAGATAGACAACAGCAGTTTCCTGTCTGATAAGGACTTTTAAATCTACCAGTTGCTTTCTGATCCTCAGGGGAGGTGCAAAGATGTACAATGTATGTTTCAATTTCCTTCTTGATACTAATTATTCTTCTTCAGAGCAATACTAACTTATCTAGAATTTTCTCTAGCCAGCTGATTTCAAAGAGGGGGAAGGAAATCATGTGCCAAAAGAGCAAATATTTATTTAATTACTTTTATTAAAATAAAAATATCATGCATTAATACGCATTAGACATTTCTGAGAACCAGTAATATGAAGATTAAGACTACATAATTTCTGCATAAAATAGGTTGAGCTGGTAAAACATGCAGCTTATGTACTGGAAGGGTCTGGATGGAAAGATGAAAATGAGAAAGGTGCTATTGTGGCTTTTTTTTTTTTTCTGTGTACAAAATTAATCTATATAGACAAAAATTATTTCATTTTCTAATTGTGATACCAGGGACCTATCCAGGCTGAATGCATACTGACAGTTCCAGCTCCTCTCTTCTTTACTGTCTTGCCAATGTATTTTGCTCTGCTATGTTGAAGACCCTGCAAATCCTTTAATCTTTATCAGCCACATGTTCCACCAGTTGGATATTAAACACCCTTAATCAGGGTACACTGGAGCTTCATTTGGCTGCCTTTGCTAACACAATTTCTCTTCCTGCCTAGTACAGTACAACAATTTAAGTCATAAGAGTGACTCTGGTTGAGATTTTATTTTGCCTTAGCTATGCACTTTGGAAATGGCCAACACTATGGCTTCATATGCCACATGGATCAGCTTTTGAGGGATTGCTTTCATTCTGCTTCTGCTCTTGTCATGGAAGTGAAGTGGGAACCTGACACATAAAAGCAGCTTTTTTAGGGCCCTGATAAGCAGCACCTGGGCTTTCATATTGCACTTCCATTGCTCACAAGGGTTGCCTGTATTATTGCTCACATTATGAAACTCCAGCACTGTGCATGCAGAGAGCCAAAGAGTCATGAAGAGAGGAAAGAGTGCTGTTACTAGCTTCATTAAGCTCAGGATAAATCCCCAAGTTGACAAATTTTACCAGAAAAAAAAATAAAATCTAAGTCCATCAATAAAGAACCCTTATTGTGAGTTCTCTTCTGGCTTCAAGCTACAAGCTAGCCACTGCTTTTTGTTCCCCCCAAATACAACAGTATATTACAATAAAAGTCCTCCAAAAATTAAAAACAATTAAAAATAATAATATACACCTCATTTTTCATCGCTCATATACAAACAATCTTTGATCAACAGTATAAACCATTAAACCATATAAAAGTCAAGAGTTTCTTATTTTACAAATAGTGCTTTCATAGTTGAGTAACTTTACAATGCTCTGAGGGTACCATCTGTATCTGTGGATATATTGCTTGACAGTTTATTAAAACCAAGTCATCATACCTTATATTCAGTTGATTGCATCAATACAAAGCAGCCTAAAATGGGCAATGGATCCATAGGATCTCTGATTATTGTGAGGGATTTTCAAAAATCACTCAACATTAGCCTTTTTTTATACTCTCAGTGTAATCAATTTAATTTCAAGGAGAACACTATTAGAAATATAGAATTAAAAAGAGAACCTAGGTATGTGAGCCAAGCCTCCTACCATTGTAGATAACTACTTTGATTATTCCTTTTAATAAAATATGAGGATAACATTGATGGTGGTTGAAAATGCACACTCTCCAGCTAGCTTATGGGAGGCAAGGAGAAGACACTGGATAAATTCTAGCCTGACTGGAAATGATGTACTGTATTGGCTATGTAGGAACAACACCTTCTACCAGTCCAGTTGTTAGAGGCATTTTTGATTTCTGGTTTTCTTTCTTTTGATTTCTTTCATCTTATTAGTTAGAAAAATTGATTACTTCAAAGTGAGAGACAGAAAGAGACCATAGGACCTGTGCTGCTGCACATACAGACAGCCCCATCTGCACCATGTTACAAGATGACAGCAAAGTTGATGAAGCACCATCTCCAAATCTTGCCTGAAGGTGTTCAGCATTCTGACTGTTGACTTCATCAGTGCAACAAGTACTGTGTCTTTTGCTAGGTAGGTCTTCAGTTACCAATTTATTCCCTTGGGAAGCCCATTTTTGGATGCTGTTGAGGGCTTAGCTTGACCACTAACTGTAGTACAGCCAACTATGGCTGCACTTTTCTCTCCCTGCATAAAAAGAAGGGCTTGCACCAACCTGCAATTCTCAGTCCACACGGCCATGGTGATAGAGGTGATGATCTGCCTAACACCAGATACCAAATGCTGGCAGGAGACATGGCAGAAAGCAAAGTATATAATGGAAGCTCTGTGATTTCAACTCCCCTGAATATTAAAGTAATACATAACCAAAAGTGTTTAAACCAGGCAGTTTTAAGTCTCACTGCCTGCCTACTCACTTCCTCACACAAAAAAAAAGTTATTTTATCATGCCTCATCTTCACATCATCATATTTTTTCCTGATACTGAGCCAAAATATCATGTATTTCCTTCTTTTTTCCTTGGCTGTCTCTCTGTTTAGATAATGCACCAAGTGCAATACAGAGTAGAGGTTGTAGGTTTGGCCCTGAAATGATACATGGTCCTGATATTCAGTTTGTTTTTCTGTGGACAGGACTCACCCTCCTGCTAAGCTCTCTTTGCTCAGTGGAGGTCTCACCCTGCCCCAACGAAGGATGGAGCTCTGTAGCTCTTCTCCATAAAAAGGGGCTGTGGAAGTGGTGATCAATACCTTATTCCTTTAAAGCAAGAAAACAAGACATTACATCTTTGGTCCTAATGCAGCCCATTTGACAAGCTACTTGAAGGTGTCAAGTTTTTCTTTTGTATAAACTTTTTTTCTTTTTTTTTTTAAATTATTTAAAAAGGCTTCTTGAAAGTTCTGTTAGAACAAATAGGGAACATTTATAAGAAGAAAGCTAGAAAATGGGATCCCAATATAAAAATTTGAACCAGTGGTGATAAAACATTACAAAGCACTATTGATAAGTGTTATACACAGAGTCTGACATTTCATGAGTATACAGTTTCCACCAAGAAGGAGGACACAGGTACATTTTCATACTTTGTCCTGATTCAAGTGTTTTCTCATAGAGAAACTCTGGGGGAAACAATGGCCAGAGTACCGTAACTGCTCATTTGACAGGCAGTGGTCATACTAACAGAAAATGCTGAACCCTGAATGTGAAAAATGAGCGCTTGTCTGGAAATGCAAAGTTTCTTCTTGACACCCTGGAGCACCCACAGACAGACCAAGAACACCCCAGGCACCTTGTGATGGGATTTCTTCAAGCTGTTTGGGGTCCTGTGCCATTGTTGTAACCCTAACTATGTCCCCCATTGAAGACAAGAGATACCACCCGTAACACAAACACCATGTACATTGATTTTTGCACAAGCAATCTCTGCAACCCCTTCACATCAAGCTGGGTTCAGGGACAGGAGCACCTGTACCTGCAGGAACAGCCAGTGGCCTCAGTGATGTCCCTGTGCAAACTCAGCAGCTGTCTCAGGTGTAGACTGGTCAGCTGCAGCCCTTCCCTGGCATTACTCTCCCTATGCAAGCCCCTTCCTTTCAAACAAACCCATGACCACACTTCCTAATACTAGGGCAGGCTTCAAGTTGTGGTGAGGTTGGTGGGATGGGGCATCACCCTGAGGCATTTCAGAAATCACCATCTTGTTCATTCCAACCACTCTCTAACAAAGCTCACTTCGGTGTTGAATGGCAGCTGGGGACAACAGCAAACCCCTGGCTTCTGGGTGAATTTATGTGACAAAATCAATTGCAACATGAAGAAAATTTCCCAGATCAACTTCCTTTGAAGCAGAAGAAAACAACCCAAGGCCCACAATGAAATCAAGTGTGCTGACACTGCACACAGCCACTGGAAAACATCGAAATAAGATGAAGACTCTCAGCTTACATTTTCATACACTTAGAAGTTATTAAAAGTCCTAAATTATTATTGCAAAAGGAGTTCTGCTTTATGACAGATGCTAAGGACTAACTTGTGAGTGTTTTGTCTTCCATGACAGTACAGTAAAAAGGGAAATTTTATCTTTCTCAAGTGGTAAGACTGTCAGCTTTTAGAAGAGGCTTCGGAATGCAACATTTCCCTATTTAGCTGTGTCTTTAAAATTGGCATTCTCTACCCACACCTCCAGCTGACCTTTCAAGTTATTTATGGATGCTGATTTATGCTGCTTAACCATGGCCTCCTGTATGAGCACACACAATCTGCTAGAGTCTCCTTGCTGTTTAATGTTCAGTGAGCTGCAATGGGATAACCTGAGCATTTCTGCTGTTTACTTGTGTCTTGGGTTATTTTTTATCCTGGTGGAAATGATTTGGTATGTTGCTATTGTCTTTTACCTGTGAGCATCACCCTGCATAGAACCTGTGCTTCCAGCCACAGCCATCTGCTCCCAGTGCCACTGTATCTGTGCCCCTGAAAGTACTACCTACGTTTTATTTTTTGCTGGCTTTTGAATCATTACTGAGCTGCCAACTTACAAATCATGGCTTACAGGATGCCATTTACCAGAAATACTTCACAATATATAATTGATCCCACCAATCTGGAATCTACATTTGTATCAAGAGTTTGTGGTCCTACATCCTCTTATTTTTTTAATCAAAAACATCACATTCAAAGAGAGATGTTCTTTCAATCTTAGATTGCTTACTTTTTAGATAAAAGTCCTCGTTTCTAGCAATGAATTGCTATTGAATCCCTCCTGAATTGCTTTAAAAGGGCAAGTGTTAACATCTATTCATGCTGCATAATGCTGGTGATACACAATGCTATTTCTCAGTGGCTTTCTTGCTTTAGCTAACAGATTAAACAGATTAAAACCAGTAAATTCCTTTGTGCATTAGTGTTTGGAAGATTCTGTGGGAGAACATGCACTATGTGATTTTCTAGTGTTCTGCTTGGAGACATAACATCTTCAGCAAATTGAAAAATTATCTGTGAATTCTGTTGAGATCTTTTTTTAGTTTTATGTACATTTCTGCCAGGGTGGTGGGTGGGGAAAAGCAGTGCTGCCTGTGTGCACATGTTGCACATTTGTGAGAGCAACACAACAAATCTGCTCCCAGGAATGCAAGGAGAAATCTGCTGCTAATTGGATGTGGGAACTGAATTTTGGTTACTGTTTTAAATACAAGCAATTGATAATCCAAATCAAACATTGCATCTTCCATTCTGCTGTTTCTGGGACTTGGTCATGAGACACATCTACCAAACAGAACAATCTCTGGAATCTGACCCAACATGCCACTTCACCCTGTACTGTAGTGGGACCCATGAGCTGTACACATACAAACTGCTAATGCATGTTACTTAAAAAAGGGCTAATTTCACATGACTGAAGGTCTCCTTTCCTCAGTAACAGTAAAAGCAGTGCTCTAAGAATTTACTGCTTGATCTTGGACTTCAGATGCAATACCTAAACTGAAACACATAATGATGTATTCTAAACACAGCAGCAGCATAAATTTGACTGTTTCTTCCTACTTAATATAGACTACAGATCCTCTCCAAGTCAGCTGCTTATGCTACCCTCAAGCAAGTTGCCAACATTCAACTAGTTAAGGGCCTTTGTCCCCAAATGAGAACTTGCTTTCTGATCTAGTGGCTTGATTAAAATAGCACTGCCAAGCTGCTGGTGGGATGCATCTAAAGCACTGACTGAATTCACACTTTACCTACTTTATTCCTCCTACATTCATAAGAAATGTTAGTGATGGAATAATTTTATAAGTCGCTGAAAAGAGTAGCTGCTTTTACTTCTGTGACTGATTTATACCATCAAGCCAAAATCTTAGCCTTGCCTTGCCTGCCTATACCACACTAATAGCCAGAAGATGATGCTGCATATTTCAAAGAAGCAGTAGGTAACCCTGTGCTTCAGAAGAGGGAGACAGTATTTTCCATCACTCTAGATTATTCTTTCTTTCCTTAATTCATTCTCACTGCTCCTCCTGCATTGCCAAAATAGTAACCCCAAAGGGCCATGTAACCAGCCCCAGCTTCTGCCCCAGCGTGGGACAACAACTGGTAATATTTTGCCTTGAAGTGAGTGAAGTGTATTACTTAGATAGTAACCCTTTTCTTTGCCAAATGTATAAAGGAAAATTATTTCTGCTTTGAATCCCTTCAAAATGGGAAATAAAGCTGCTCGGCCAGAGCTACCTGTGTTTCTTGCCTTAGTCAAGTTTAATTTAGTATAATTCTTCCAGTCTGTCTTGTGAATGCTCCAATTTGCCACTATTTGCATTCCTTGACATTTAATTGAAGTCTGTTAAACATTATCTGACACTTCATTTTTCAGTTACAGCAACATCTTTATCAGTTTTGTTGGAAGAAAGAAAGGCATTTTGACAACTTGACAGCTGCATAAGGGATCAGAACAAAAAAAAGTCTTGGGTTTGACCATCAGAAAACAGACTGGTGAGCACTTTATAATCATGTATAGGTGACTTGGAGGAGTTCCTCTTGTCAGTTTGTAGCAATAGTGGTCAGCAGGTGATGCATTGTGCCATTTTGCTCCCTGTGCTAGTTTTCCCCAGAGCAATCCACTCCATACTGCCCTGGGCAGAATCACCCATACGTCCCTCAGATGTACTTCTCACCTTTGGGCCAAAAGGCAGTATATGGGGCCAATTTGTAAAAATCTGGTGGTTTGGAATAACAATTTCAGTTCCAGGAGATTTGGAACATAATTCTTTTCCCTGCTGGTGATCTGAGCAACACTTAGCAGATGAGCAGTACAAGCATCTGATCTTGTAAAAGATCCAAAATTTCTGTTAGAAACATTTATAATTTTACAGAATGTAGAAAGGAATTTGACTGTACAATGTGTACAGTTCTCGAGTTCATCCCAGAGTGGCTTTTTACCATGCTACCATTTGAAAATGAAAGGAATGCATCCATATTTCTTCAGTCCAGGAAGATCCCGCTCCATCCCAACATGCATCTGAGTGCAGGCTATGGGCCTCAGTTATTACATAGAAATGGGCAAGGAAAGACCCAAACTACCATCAGACAGGCTTTGCAGTTTCAAAGCCCCATGCTGAAAAGCAGAGGTGCTTTTTGATGCATTGTGGTTGCCATTTGCTCTGAGCCAGAGTCCACTCTTGCAGCAGTCAACAGTTCACTTATCCATCTTGCCTTGCTGCAAGAAGAAATTCTCTATGGTCATGCTGAGGCTTCAATGTATTCACTTTTTGGTGCTGCTACCCTCAGGTACTCTGGGTTTTCTGCTGCAGGAACTTTCAAGAGACCATTAGATTTGGTTTCCTTCGGTAAGAAGTCCTGCTGGTAGTCAGGATTGTCCAGGTTTATTTGGTGGTTGCCTGCCTGGATCCAGTAGGGAGAACTCTCAAAGACTGTCTTGGCCAGAGGAGACTGGTTGGTGTTGAGATACTCAGGGTTGTCCACAGCTGTGCTGTGTGAATTCTGGTAGCTGGAATCTGTGGAGACCGTTGAGTTTGCTGTGAGAGAGAAGTTGTTGTAGATTGGATTCTGGACTGCTGAGGCAGATGTTTTCTTGGGCACCAATTGGTTTACATACTCTAGAATAAAAAGAAAAACAAAATGAGAAGGAATGAAAAGGAAGATATAAAATTAATGCAGACATTTGTGTCACTTGACATTTAGTTTCAACCCAGCTGCCACTTGGTCTTCACACATGGCATGTTGTTGAATTTCCCAGAGTGGAAAAGAGCCAAAGGCAGGGACAGCCACTCTGGGGCATCAAACATGCTGCCCTGAGGTTCACCTTCAAGAATTTTGTTTTCCAACCAGCAGAAAGATGGCTTGGACCATGAGACAGTGAGATAGCTACTGCTGATTTAAGTGGCACGTGGGTGGCTGTGTCCCAGATAGTGTTCTGAAATGGCAGTTTAGGAGGTTAGCTGCCAGAAGCTGTTTCCCTGGAAAAAATGTTTAGAGATGAGGAAAATGCCTAGAAAATACAGGACTGGCAGTAACAGTGAATCCACATTCCTCGCAGGGCCTTTTACCCTTTTTAGCTATGGCATATTCTTGGAATGGTTGGTTGGGATTTTTTAAGGACACAAAGAATCATCACTGCATTATCCAGCCCCATCTCCCTTAGTGCTCCCTGGCTCTCTGTCTGGCTGCCTATCCTGTAAGTCCACATGAAACCATGAACTGCCTTCTGTGGATTAAGTCCTGAATGCAATGAAACAGTCGTAAATCTCTTTATATTGTTGAAATGGTAAAAAAAAATTAACCCAAATTTTTAGAGGCTATTTCCCAAGTAGGAAGCTTTAAACATATAACCACACACACAAACTCCCTACCTAGATAGCACACATGGCTAACATAAGGAATCTGGCTCATGAGGAAACTGAAATGAGAAATAGAAGCAGACAGATAAAGGCTAGGAAAATGGTATGTGAACACTTCCACTCCCAGTTACTGAGCCAAAAGGGTAGAAAGCATTTGAATGCTTCATTTCTAGAGAAAAGGAAGGAAAAAATATTGTATTTGCAAGCAATGGGCTTGTGAATGAGTGGACATAGGATGGAAAAACAGGAGAGGTACTCACCTGGGGCTGGTAGGAAGCTGTCATCTAAGCTGTCCTCCAAGAAAGCGCCTGTTGGGTCTGAGCTATACCTCTGGACAAAGCTGTCTTCCCGCACAGGGTGCCCCTGCTAGGATGAAAGTAGAGAAAAACAATATTAAAGGGACTGATAGGTAGAAGCTGATCCACATAGGAGGAGTTGCTTCTTTATTAAAGGTCATTCTACTTACCCCATTCCTGTCAATGCAGGTTGTAGCAGAGTTGTTGCTGGTAGCACTCTTAAAAGACAGAGAAAGAAAATACAGACATTAGGAGAAGCAGTTCACTCTTAAGATTTCATGCCATGTTTCCACAGTGGAAAATTTTCATACCAATGAACTCAGGAGAGGAGTGCGAGACGTTGAAGGGCTGTTGAAAAAGCCCTGGTGTGGCACGAGGTACTCATCCGCATCCACTATATCCTCCATGTCCTCCTCCTCCATCAGAGTGCGATAAAACTTGGAGTCCGTAGGGCTGGGCAGGTGCATCCTATCATCTCCCTGTTGAAAAAGTCAGCATGAGACAAGACTTGCAGACTCCTTTCAAGGCCTCATCTTTCCCTTCTCTCTGAGACCACGTAATTTAACAAGAGGCACAAGATGCAAAATCTTGATTCACAGATTCAGGGAATATTCTGAGTTGGAAGGGATCCACAAGGCAAGTCTAATGTTTAAGGAGATGTCCCATTCAGAGATCTGTATGTTTAACCAAATTTACCTAGAGTTTAGGGGAACTTAGGCCTGCAATCTCAGTCTATCCTGCTGTAAAATAACTGCACTTTGGAGAGGATCAGACTCAGTTCTCCTCTCATGAACCATTTCTGGTCCTAGACTGAGACCAGTCTAGGAGACCAGTACTAAGAAAACAGTGACTAGTCTTGGCATTTTGTTTGTGACTCCAGCTGAATGAGTTAAAACCTGGAAAGCAACAATATATCTGGCCTTCAGTTATCCATATCATATGTTCTCATATGCATTACTAGTTACTTTTGTCCCCAGATGAAATTCCCATCAGAGGTCTTCCCACCACTGTGGTTAGTACCTGTATAACAAGATAGCGTGGAGGGTCACGGGCCATTTTTGAGAATTCAGCTATCAGCTCACGAAACTTGGGACGGCTGTCTGCATCGATCATCCAGCCTTCAGGAAAAGAAATGCACAAACAAAATTGTCTCGGTGATCAAGCACAGAGTTTAAAATAAAATATAACAGCAAAAAAGCAATGCCATGTGTGGAACAAAGAAAGGAGCTACCCCTAAGGGACCACCATAAAAACTGAATTCACCAGCCACAGGTGTGAATTTCACCATTTAAAATGCAGATCTTGGCAGTTTTGGGAAGACGGAAATATAACTCCTCACTGGAAAAGCTTCAGGCTGAGTCTGCCTCCTGTCCTGCTGGCCTATTTCTACGTGGGCAGGCAGGTCCCACCTGAGGGATAATCCCAATTAGTTTGCTTTGAAAAAAGCTCTTGGAGGAGAGGAAGCAAACTAACACCAGTGGGTGCCTACAGAGGTACCAGGATTTGACTGATAGTCACTGGATTGCTTCATGAAGTCCTGGGAAGCCTACTGCAAAAGCCTCCCTCTGTACCAGATGTCTTCTAAAATTCAAAACATCCCCACTGGACACATATTGAAAGATTACGGCAACTAAGCTGTATTTAATTAGTAAACTGACTTCAACAAAAGTAAGTCCTTACAGCTTAGTTTGGGTCAATGCTAGAAGAGATTTCAAATATAGATGCTGGAGGTTTTACATGCGATATTAGTTAGGAAACCACATTTTCTGTAATCAGCTAACAGATGAGCTGATCTAGAGACTCATGTGTTTAAAATTCAAAATAATAAAGGTCAAGCTTAGTATAGCTACAGGAACTCAGAAGAAACAGCCTATCTATATTAATGGGAAAATGAAGTGGTAATGTGCCTTCTGAAATCTGTATTAGACAAAAACATCCACATTAGACAAAATCTCATCATTTCCAGTGACTTTTTACCATGCTAGAAATATCCTTCCCCACTAATTCAAAAAGAAATGCTTCTTGCTATTATACAAAATGGAGTGTTTGGGAGCTCGCTGTCCTTGCAGGAGCAGAATCTACTGCTTCTGACTTCATCTCTAAGTTGCCTGTATTTAAATGCTATTTTTTTAAATAAAAAAAATAGTAATTATTTTGCAATAACTTTGAACATTTCAGATTATACATTTTGATTACAAAAGAGGTGACTGGGAATCCTGAATTCCTTTAGATAAAATGGCACAGCTTCAATAGGGTCTGCACTGTAGCCTGCAAACATGAGGTGACCAGAGCAGCAAAAGATGTGCAACTGAATCCTGTGCCAGGAGGAAGGCTCAGGCCCTAGATCCTCATGCTCTTGCATTTAAATTCAGTGTAAGGGCATGGAAAGGATGGGGACACTCCATTGGCTCTGTTTTACAAGCAGACAGGTACCAGATTAGGTGCCTGGCAAAATGCTTCCTTTCCACATCTGGACTGACCCTAAGGAAAGATAGGGGCTGAGGTGTCAGTAGGGTTCAGAATTGCTGAGGAGGAGTTTCTAGGACATTGCTTTGGGGTCTGGACACCTCCCAGGCTAGGTGCACACTTCTGGATGCAGTTCCTGTTGCCCTGCTGAGCACAGGATCAGGCTCGCCTTGTGTGATGCTTGTGCCACCACAGCAATATGTGGGTGCTCTAGGAGTCTCCAGAAGTGCTGCACTATGGAGTGCTCGTGGTAGCGTGGCTCCTGTTTCAGGAACAGGTACATGTTGCTCCACTGAGAAGGTCTTAAATGCCACCTAGTGGGCTGCTTATCACATCCTCACAGCAGTGAGCAGGGATGCAGCAGTCATGGCCTAGAGATGTGCAGGAAGCCAGGTAGTAATCTGACATTTAGTAGATTATATAGATGGAAAGGGGGTTTGAGGTTCAGAAGCCCTTTGACATGCCCTAAACCAGCCAAAAAGTGCTTCAGGAATGCTCTGCTCTTGAGCTATTATACTGCAACAGCTGCATGTCAAAAAGGGACTGGCCAAAAATGAGGAAGAAATTTGAAAAGGAACTCTGAATCCTCATATGTATCTAACATTTTGATTGTGCCTGCACTCACGACAGTCCTTTAGTAATAATCCACCTGTGTGCTTGCAGTGGGAAGCACATTACTGAACTGAGGGGGAGCTTGGAGGAGAAGGCAGTGTTGATTTTATTTCCAGACACACAAAAGCAGAGTATCAGGAAAAGTGGTTGGTGTCATGCTAATTTATAGCGCCTGACCATATCAGTTTAAAATAATTGACAATATCAGTCAGTGATGTGAATGGTAAAAAAAGCATTAGTTGGTTGAATGAGCGACTCACAAAGCCACATCCTGTGCTCCTAAGTCAAGCTCGAGGTGTGGGAACACACTCTGGTGTCACCACTCTTTTCACACAGCCCTGTTTATGTGCCATTACCAGGAACACAGCACAAAATGCAACTGAGTTACTTATTAAACTTAGATGAGCAGCCACAACCCCAGGTGTGAACTTACATTTGACCATGATCATGTACACGTCGATGGTACAGATGGGGGGCTGCGGCAAACGCTCGCCCTTCTCCAGGACAGAGGAGATCTCACTGGCAGGAATCCCTTCATAAGGTTTGGAGCCAAATGTCATCAGCTCCCAAACTGTCACACCTGCAGGGTGGGAAGAGAAGATCATGAAAGAGACTGCCTGGAGCTGGACTGCTTGGCCTGGGTGTAGAGAGGTGGCGAGCAGAGGGGGGTCCCCTGGACACACTGTTTTTCCAGAACTTCAACTACAGAAACCATTTTCTGCCATGATTTTATGGAGAGATTAATGTAACACTTTGAAATCATCCTGCTTCCATTTAAGGTTTTGCTTTCTTCCTTTTTTTTTTTTTTTTTTAATCTCAGCTAATATGTTAGTGTTGAACATGCTACAAACTTCCTGGCCCCACAGAAAGGAAATGCAGGTTACTCAACTCCAACAGCCTCTCAACTCCAACACATCAAGCAGTTTTAAAAATGGAAGTTCTCTTTTTGTTTGAAAACAATCTCTCTGGAGATGAGCAAAAGCAGTTTTTGAAAGACACGTAAACCAGCTGCCTAAGTGTCATTTGCTGACATACCATGGACTCTTGTGATGTAGCTGTTGTGATTGTCCAGTATCTTAGGATACAAAACAAGATTTTGGATGCCAAGATACGTGAATGGATTAAGAAAACCAGAGGCTGTACTGTTTCAAAAAGGACATAGGATCTGACCATCTGCATTAAATATTTGCCAGGAATATAAGAGCCCGTGGGGGGGGAAATTTTGCAATAGGTTGCTTTGAAAAGTTTCCTTTCTGCTCCTTTCTTTCAAGCTGGCTTTATAAACTATACCAAATACAAAATAAATTCTCCAAGGAGGTTATCACACTGCTTCCGTTCTAGCATCGTCCTCTCAGTACCAGGACAGCATAAGCATTTTTGGCCTCAGCAGAGTTACACTGAGTGACACCAACTGATAATCTGCCCAGTGATTTTAAGTCCTCCTAGTTATCTACCTCTATTGCCAGCTCCATTATATTTCATGTGAAGCTGCTGAACAAAAACTTTAACAGAACTTCAGCAAATATACCAGTCTCCTACCTGTGGCCCCTTTCAGGGGAGGGCTCATTACCCAAAGCATATTCTGTGAAACATCCTACAGTCCACTCACATGCAGTTTCCTGGGGATTTTACCTTGCTGAATAGGTGATTTGGGCACTGTGTTTATATAGTTGATCTCTTGTTCTTCTCACAATACAAAGCAGAAAGTCCAGTATAGAGTCACCAGCAAATTGTGAAATTTTCCAACCCATCTGCAATAATTGTAACTGCTTTTAAACTCACCATAACTCCAGACATCACTTTGATGAGTGTAAATCCGATGTAAAATTGACTCCAACGCCATCCATTTAATAGGAACCTAGGAAAATTCACAAAGAATCCTTAAGAAGCTGACCCAAAATTTATCAGGGATATTTACCACCAGGTGGTGTGTAAATCAATAGTTTGGTTGCAGAAGGAAAAAAACCAAAAGCAGCCAACAGAACTATCTGAATAGTAGAACAGGAAACTTTTGAGTTCCCCTTTATTATTTTCATATATTATGAAGAACCTAGAAACATATGGAATACTAGGTGTATCAGAAATATTTCTTACTAGATAATTTTACAAAGTTTTTAACACTCAAATAACTACTTTTTAGCCATCTATCGGAACAGGACACAAATCCAGACTTAGGCTACATGACTGATCTACACTCATATGGTTTCTATTTATGGCCTCTGCAATATTTGCAAGTGGCTTCTTTTTAATTTCTCAGCAGGACACATTCTCTCCATTAGCACGCAGTACAGCACAAAAGCATGTTGAACCAAGTCTGACAGGTCTTTCTTCTGCTATAAATATACAACATTCCCTTTCTCTTTATAAACTGCACAGTCTTATTGGTGTTGGCTGCACTGATGAATTTTCCCAGACATTCTGGGTGGGAATTTCAAAAGCATTTGCTGCTCTGCTACCTCTGCTCCCACTGCAGCCCCACTGGCTTGATGCTGCTTTGGCTGATTTCAGAGGACTTCCCCAGGCTTCAAAGGCAGCACGCTGAGATGGCAGCTGAGAGCTTGGAAAAGCACTTTCTTTTTCCCTCCCTTTGTTTGAGGCTTGTGTGCAAGCACAGACACCGGCAGATGCGCAGTAGTTCATTCCGCAGTGTGCTTTACCTTGCCTCCCTCAGCATGATATTCCTTCTCATCTGCACCAAGCAGCTTTGCCAGCCCGAAGTCCGTGATTTTCACATGTTGAGGAGTCTTAACAAGGACATTCCTGGCAGCAAGGTCACGGTGCACCAGGCGCCGCTCCTCCAGATAGTTCATTCCCTGCAATGTAACACACTGCTGGTCAGGTCTCGTGCACTCGGAGCTCGGACAGACAAGTCACCAAATCTCACCTGCTTTGTGGTAACTACCATAAACACGTGATCAGATAGCCCACCTGCACTCTCCATTTACATGATGCTTACTGCAGGGTGAGGATGAGTGTTACTATTGTAATATTATTGATTTTTACTATTACTCTCCAGGAGCCCTCATATGGGTCCAGGCACTGGTGGAGTGATGAAGGAAAGCGACACAGTAGTGGGTAGAGTAGATAGTAGCAGGGGATCTGGATCCTTCTGGACTTAGTTCAAGAAACACAAAATCAGGATGGAACTTACAAATAAAGGCATGAGGCCTTCTTTTGGCTGCACTTGTGCAAACCCAATGAGTTCAGGACAGCACAGTACAGAGTTTAACTATCTCCTACCATTACATACACACTCCAACCCTACAGAGAGCATTTAGACAATTACTCAAAATTGCTCAAACTGTGTTTTATTACAGGCAGCATACTCTGCCTTCTCCCTGCTAACAATGAAGCAGTCCACTGCAAAGGTAAAAATGGGGGAAAACCAAAAAAATTCATTTTAAGTCTGAACTCAGAGTTGCATCCATTTTCCAGTCCTCTTTGTAAAAGGCAAGTTCTTTCAGTTTTACTGCCTCCTATGATTAGGCTGGATTTGCCATAGCATATGTGTTTTTTTGGTATGACTACCTCTCAAGGAAGAATATAACTAATTGTGCTGATTTGACTTCTAAAGCATAAATTTAACAGCTGTGTTTCTGACCACAGAGATTACTCCTCTTTCCCTCAACACCAGTCTTTTGTTATATGGAAACAAAAAGTTAATGATTTCCAAGTTTCCTGCTATATCTTTTCCAAAACCCACTATTATTCCCAGTCCATGCATTTCTGCTGGTGGTGGCTTATGCACTTGTATTTTTAGGAAGAGAATTGATAAAAAATTACTTTTAACTTATGAAGCATCAAAATGATCATGTTGATGTGATGGCAGAGGACTGGAGGGAATAACTGCCTTCCATCCTCCACCCACTTCCTAAGCCCACTTCTAAGCTGGACCACCATCATATCCTCCTTTCGAGTCCCTCAGCAGAACTTCACCCATGCACTGCTAATGTTGCCAAAACAAACCACCCAAACAAACTGGCGCAGTGCCACTACGAGCGTGCACTGAATCACACAAATAGATCTTTAGCAAGCAGAGCTCTTGGAACAAAAACCTCTAAGCTGCTGACAGAAAACAGACTATCTTAAAAAAAATAAATTTCATAATCTAGACCCAGTAGGACAAAAAATTGTCCTGCTAAAATGGACTTGCTGCAGAGGCTAGTAAGACTCAGAGCTGCTAAAAGGCAGAATATCAGTGTCACACAAAGCTGTTTAGGGCGCTGAAGGCTAAAGACTCATGCACATGCATAACCATACACTGAAAATGTTGAACTGCCAGTTTAGAAAGTTCAGCAAATCTTTAATTGTGTGCAGGCCTGGAGTTTAATCCATTTTTCATCACTAAGCATAAGACTTTTTGTGTTCAAAGAGTTCCTTCACAATGTTTCTGCACATGGAGAATTTATGCTGTCTTAACATCTTGCCTGGAAGAGAGGACTCCATGCCTCAGGAAAAGATAATGTTTGTAAAAGATGCAAAGAAAACCTATTTCAAAGCTGTGAAAACAATAACAAAAATAAGCTTCCCAGGGAACTTGCCTCCTGCTGGTTAATTACCAGACATGTATTTGTTTCAATTTTTTTTCACTCATAAGTAAATTTTTAAAGAGTCAGAGAATGTTCAAAAATCTAGCATAACTTTATCAGACATGTCAGTGGGAAAAAGCTGTACACAAGATTTATGAGTGCTTTGAGGAAACCTTCAATGTGGAGCAGCACAAAGGAATAAGTTGAAGGTCAGGCATCACTGGCGAGGGTAGAAGTTGCTATGGGCAATTGTTGAATCGCCATGAAAAAATCAAACGAAAGCAAACAATTGTGAATGGCAACCTTTCAGGCAAGCAATGCCCCAAGGACCCATTCGGGGATACATTTTGCCACCTTAAAAGTTAACAAGGAGAAGAAGGAGGAGGAGGAGGGAAATATAGCCTCCAGTTCATCCTCCAAAGAGACTGAAACCAAGACAGAGCAGTAATTGATTTTAAACAAGAAAGCAAAAGAGTCACAAAAAGTCACAAAAAAAGCAACTCGCATCCCAGGTAGACACATAAATTAGATTTCACTTGTTATGAAGCACAGTGTAAAAAAGTACACTGAGATGAAAAATATGCTCTATAGACATTTGGTGGATATATTTCTGAGGTCCTCAGCATGTTTCCTGAAAGCAAACCACAGCTGGGCAAGCCTGGCATGTACACAAGGCCTCAAGGGACCGATAAGTTTTTAAGTATGTGGTTTTCCTGAAGACCGTCATTCCTGAAATAAAGAGCATTAAAGCAACCATGCTGTGTGGACACTGCCATCTCACATGACAAATCTCCAACAAATTGCACTTATTTTTTTGTCAGTTTTGCATTTTTCTTCCTAGCTTGCAAATAGCTAACCACCATCCAAACAGAATATATATGAATTACAGAATAGCTCTGGGGTGCCTGAATGCCTTTTGGTGAAAGCCAGCCTGAACAAGGATGGAGCTGATATTCAGCAGTCAGCAGCTCTGATCCCTGCCCTTGGAGATTTCAGCATGAAACTCTCCAAGGCATACAAGAAGATGTATTCAGATGTATTCAACATCTTCTGTTGAATATAGCCCTGTGACATAGCCCTAAGAAATCCACCGATGGAAGCAGCATTCTGCTATGAAAATTGACAAATTCTTCTATTGCCTTCCCTGCTGCCTGTGCTGCATCACATTTGCATTGCATTATCCTTTCAATACCAGGTGTTTGGTTGGACATAAATGTCTAGGTTTTTTAAGCTGCGTAGAAGCATTTTGAAGAATAGTTAATGTTTGCTCATCAGCATGGAAATAGAAAATTGTTCAAGTAAAAGTAACTGCTTACTGCCATGCGTAAGATACCTAGGATCCAGGTGGTGAAACAGAAAGGTTTGCAGAGACAGGTAGTTACATGCTGTCAGATTTCTGAGTTTTAGACGATCTGGAATTCTGGTCCACTCACCTTTGCAATCTGCACACACCAGTTGAGGAGGTACTGAGAGCCGATGTTGTCCTTGTGCTCTCGGATGTAATCCAGGAGGCAGCCGAAAGGCATCAGCTGTGTGATGAGCTGAACGGTTGAAGTGAGGCAGATTCCCAACAAGCGACACACATGAGGATTGTCAACACTAGCCATCACATAAGCTTCCTGAGAAGAAAGCCCAAAAAAGAAACGTGAAACATTCCCTTTGGCATGACAGGAATATTTGGAGGCAGTTTAAAATAAATTGGTCATCCAAGAAGTTGCTAAAATACTATATACAAACACTGTGTCTCATATTACATACAACATACACATATTTCCCACTCTGTGGATTGACAATTTTCCATTCAATGGAATGTCCAGATTTTGAACACCAAATCAGCACTGAGATGCCACAGAAGAGCCAGTCTCTCACTACTGTACACCAAGCAAACATTGGACACAAAATCCTGGGAGAATAAAACTTACACACCAAGGAAGAATTAATAAATTGAACATCAACTGGAAGCTGATGGGATTTCATCATTTTGAGCACCTAATTGCAAGGGCAACACATTTTATGAACATGTGTCATATGGCTTTTTTCCCCACAGACCTTTTAATGAAAATGACTGCAAATCAGTATTTTTGAGAATTCTGCTCCCCTGTCAAGGTTGGTACTAACCCAGAAAGTCAAAATTGTCATCTAGAATGTGACTGACAGTCTCATTCTTTAAGAGACCATGTTTTTCTTGACCATGTTGTTCTTCATTCAATGTCAAACCAAATGGATTTGTGATCAGTTTGCCGCTTTAGAAGCCTGAATGCTTGTATTTAAGTAATAATGGTGAAAATACTGCCCTCAATTGCAAAAGTTGTTTTAGACTCATATAGCAATGTAAATAATACTAGGAAGGTACTTGGAATGTGGGAACCCAAGCACCACAGACCTTTTGGTCAACTGGAATTTTGGGGTTTAGTTTCATAAATATGTGAAAAACTATTTTTTTTTCAAATATGAGTACACCCTGTGTACCTTTAGGTACCTATCTACAAGACAGATACCTAAAGATCACCCAAAATACCTCCTCTTCTTTTGTTCTTCTGTGGGAAGGGAAAGACGCCCTCAGAGGCTGATTCAAATACTTTATTTAATATGGCCATGGGGTAAAAATTCCTGATCTCATGGTTTTGTGTGCAAAAACTACTTACAGATTGAAATTTGAGATCTGTATTTATACTCAAATCCATGGTCAAATACCAGCTCAAAGAATGGATTCCAGGAGGAAAAAATTAGAGCGGCAGTTGTTTGTTTTTTTAATTAATTTTGTGTCTGATTTTCAGTATGTCACTTTTAGATATTTTAAAAGTTATTTGATTGAAAAGCAACACAAGGGGAAATGAATGGGAATTTTTCCATTCAGTGAGCAGGTCAGCATCTTGATTCATCATCTGGAGTAACACCTACTAATCATATTTTGGCAATTCAGGCTAGCAGTCCCCCAAAGTCTAAAATCATAGTGAAGACACAGATAGCGCAAGGGAAAGAGCAAATCTGCTCTTTCTAAAAGCTTAAGAAAATAGCACTTTACTCGTCATCTAGCAAACATTCCACAGGTGTCACATAGCTCCATAGCTGGTGAGAACTATTATTAAACAACGTTATTAAGGAAATGACGTTCAAGAAATAAGCAACTCCAATTCTTAAGCAATACTTTCTTGCCTCTGTGTTGTTAGTGGGCCAGCCTAAGCAAAACATGATGTAATGCAGCCTCTTTTGAGGTACTAGTTCTGCATTTTGTATTCTTGTCTTGGAGCCCTCAGAATGAAAATGGCCTCCAGGCAGACAGGTTAAATAGGATCTCCACCAGAATTAGTAAGAGCTCGTCAAACTACTGCATGATGTGGGCACACCACTGAAAAACAGCCCTCTGCCATGGATAGCACTGCTTGTGTGGGCTAGCTCAAGGAAAGACCAAGCAGGAACACAATCTGCTATTCAGTTTGTATATATTTGTGGCATCATTTGTTAGAGATTCTTGGAAATTTGTTATCCAATACTCAGACATAAGCAGAGACCAAAACAACTTCATTTCCCTATGTTTCCAAACTGAGCCATTGTAATGATGAATGATGCCTTGCTTCCTGCTGGGATTCAGATCCGTATTGTATTCATTTTGGCAGGGCAGGGTGGGGGGGAAGACTGCAGAGCAGGAGCTGCTCTCACTGCTCATCTGCCACGCAGCCCACGCGGGGCTGACCGGGGGCTGAGCGCCGGGACGCTGCAGGAGCGTGGTGGGCGTTTGGGCCACACAGCCTTCAGAGTGCATCCAAGTGTTCACTCCGCCTCTCCCATTCCATACTGCAAGGGAAAACGGGCCACTGCCTCCTCCTTGCAACAAGCAGAACGGAGCTATTGTGTGGCTGTAGGTCCCTCTAAGTAGCCCAAGACATTAAAGTGGGTCTTTGTTTCAACTGTTTATCTTGGAAATCTCTTTGGGTGCGCTCTGACCTGCTCTAAGTATGCTTGGTATTTAACAACAACCTTCTGAATTAACCCTACTCTAATAAAGTCAGCCAGAGCTTGCCTGCATTTTAAGAGCTAAAGCTGCTGTGCTTGTTTTATACCTAGTGTGATTCTGTAAGACAAATCATCTTTAATTAGACATCATTATCTTTGAGGTTCCAGTGACCTTGGAAAATTGGTTGTGTAGCAAAAACCTGTTTTGAGAAGTGCTTTTGGAGTCATCCCTCTGGCTTCTTTCACTAGTTTTGTATTTTTTGAAATTTAGTTCTGAAATACAGAGTTCCACCAACCAAATTATCTATAAATTAACAGGATTGGAAAAGCAAGAGGTTTTTGTTAAGCATCCTAATTCAGAGGAAAAGATAATGTGGGGATTTGATACAGAAATTTCTTTTAGAAGAGAAAGCACTTTGATACCACTGAAGAACACACAGTCCCTGAGTCTACTGTCCTGTCCAGTGATCTTGATCTGCTGAAGGAAGGGTGAAGTACTGTAGGCTTGTTGATGAACCCTTCCTCCAGGATTCATGCCTTCGGGAATTTAATGCAGTTAAGTCCAAAGCATCCTTTGTGAACACTGTGTTATGCTCCTTATCACTGTGAAGAGCAAACTGTGGGGCAGAGCTGAGGGCAGGCAGCTGAGCAGCATCTCTGTTAGCTCCTCAATGCAGGGAATGCCAGTGAAGGGAAGGATCACAGGTAGGTGAGGGGCAGGAATGAAGGCCACATAGGTAGGGAGTTGGGGAAGGGCTGAGATTTGTCTGTAGTCTAACTAAACTAAAACCAAAATGGATATTGCTTCCTGTATAGATCTGGACATGGCCCACCAATTCTTCTGCACTGCTGCAATATGCCTATCAAACCATATGGTGCATAACACACAACCTGTTGAAGCACAGCAATGTATTGGAATAACACTGTTTATTCAGGGTGACTTGAAAAATCCAGTGAGCTTTATTATTGTCTCTAGCACAAGTGGTAGTTTGTTCACAGACATTTATCCTGAAACTTCTCACTACAAGGATGGGCTTTTTGTTAAGATCCTCAGCCATCTGAGATGAACCTTCTTACCTGAGGTGTCATTTGCTGGCCAAAACTGGATTTAAAATAAAAAAAACCTAAATTCAGTCCGTACCAAAATAAAAAAAAGTTCCACAATTTTTCCCATGGCTGAAGGGGGAATCAAGCACTTGTGTGCTTGATTAACAACACCATCAATTCCAGACAAACAGGTCAATTTGGGACATAACAGGGACAGGACAGAAAGACAAACAGACATACTCTTGTTGCTTAAGACTGAACCACAGCATGGGAAATCTGATGTTACACTGAACTTCTGAGCGAACTTCTCCTCACTCAGCAGTCTCCTTTCCTTGTACACAAATTTATATATCCTTGGTGCTGTATGTTCCATGGCTTTGGATCTAGTTAAGATTTTCATAAACTCCAGGTTCAGAAAACTTTGTATTTAGGACTTTGGCTCACTCATTGTAAACTCAACCATTTATGAACTCCTAAATCAGTGTCCCAGAGCCTTTTCTCCTGTTTTCTGAAGCTATATATCCAAAGAATAAAATAAAAATCCCAAGCTTCTGTCATAAAATGAGATAATTTCTTGCATTCTATGGCAGAGAAATCAGACAGCTGGAATTTTTAAATTTTATTTTGGATTTACAATTAATTTAATTATATTTAATCAAGCAACTAGTTTATGACAATCCACAGGATTCATAAATCATTAGGTCTGTTGTTATTTGGCTTATCTCTACAACCATAATGACAATGAAAGCTACAGCTTAAGGCCTGAAATATCAGATTAAAAAAAAAAAAAGAATTAGTTGTAAATGTATGGTCCTAACTACTCCTTAGGTACTACCCCATGAGCATAAAATCTGTATTTCAATTGGGTTCATGAGAGACCTAAAGCACTTCACAGACTACAAAGTGCAGAACTTCTAGATGGACAATTGAGTTTAGGATGCAAAATATTTCTTCCCACACAAATTCCTGAAACCCCTCTGGTTGTTAGAGAAGAAAATCCACAGACCACTGACAACTTGAGAAAATAAACAGGAGAACTCACATCAAGTATTTCCTTGTTGGCTTTTGGTGATGTAGCCTCTCTCAACTCTTTAATAGCAACAGGAATTTTAACCTTCTCTCCTTCTGGGATCCAAAGTCCCTACCAAAAAGAAGTACAAAGAGTTATTCAGTCTCATGCCCAACAGGTTAATTCGTACAGTTACATATATATTTTACATCTTCTGAGTAGGCTTAAATATTCTGAGCAACGGAAAGACATGGCAGAGAACAAAAATATGCAACAAATGTGTTTTGTGGGCATTACCAAATTCCTGTTAATGGGGTGGTACTTATTTTTCAGTCATCTCTACCATACTTTCTTGAAAAAACATGTTCATTACTATGCTTGTGTAAATAGCCCTAGAGATGCATAAAGAGCAATTTTTTTGGGGATGAAAATCTAACTAATTAGAGCATCACAGCAACTGCATGTGCAAAACCTTGCCACTTCCAATTTATAAATCATGGGATGAAAATAATTAGCATTTTCTCATTAAAACCAAATGGCACCTATACTGTACAAATAATCCAGTCATACACATCCAGTGATAGGGAAGTCTGTGCCCCACTCTATATCTAAAGTGCTCTATATCTAAAGTGTCAGGAGGCCATTTAGGCAGGTCAGTAGTGTGGCACTGTGAGGATATGCTGCTGAAATCCCCAGCAGTGCAGGTGCACATCTTGTTGTGCCCCTGAAGTTCCTGATCAAAGCTGGAAGCCTGATTCAGAATATAGAGCTTTATAAAGAAATATAGGAATCTACAGCTAATAGAAAAGCCTGAAACACAAATCCTGAATAAAAGGAGGAACATATAAAAGTGTAACTTGATGAAGCAGCACAGAGGATAAATATTAAGAGAAAAATAACTTGTGAACCTACACAGCTGAAGGTGTGCACTTTTGCATAGCTGAATCAGTTCTAATGAAAGAATGATTGAAAATTATCAAAATAAGATCCTAGATGACACAGAAAAATAGCTTTGCACCGAGCTAACCAGAGTGCATTTATTTTTCTTCTTAATATTTACAGTGGG
Organism: Chloebia gouldiae; assembly: GCA_003676055.1. Taxonomy (NCBI): domain Eukaryota; kingdom Metazoa; phylum Chordata; class Aves; order Passeriformes; family Passeridae; genus Chloebia; species Chloebia gouldiae. The sequence continues at coordinate 49,548,334 of QUSF01000003.1, read as the reverse complement.
GTGTATTTGACTGTGGTAGTTTTGAAGTCAAGATCTTTGTTCTCCAGGTTCAGCGGTATGACTGGCAACATTTTATGTCAACCTTCTCCTATTAGCCAATTTCTAACAAAACTAATGACAACTAAGTAATCTCTCTACACTTCAACGGATAGATACATGCTATAAAATCTAGTTAAAAAAAACAATCTACACAATGATCGAAGTTCCAAGTTCTTGCTTTCTTTGTGTGGTTTCTGCTGGAGGGAGCAGGAAGAAAAGGGGAATAGAAAAACTATGACCTTACCTTATAAACAGTGCCAAAAGCTCCAGAGCCTAAAACTTTGACCTTTTTAAATTCTGTTTCCTTTAAAATTCTCAGATGAGCCTGGTTTGGTGCCTCCCCACTGGGTGTCAGTGGTTCAACAAGCTGGTGCAGAGAGAAGATGATGTTAGATGGTTACACAGTCTGGAAGATTGAACACTTTGGGGAAGCAAATAAATCCTTCCTTTAAAATAATCAACATTTGATTCCATGTGAAGTTTTCAGGAGGATAGCTCTGCTCTGACTTGCAGGAATAAATACCTGCTCCAATAAATACCTGCACCTGTATTTTTAGGTCCCTCATCCAGTCATCTGTTCAAAGTTGTGCTTTCTGCTCCAAAAATCAAGCACAGAGTGGCAACTGCCATTTTGAAGGAGAATGAAGGAATACCTCTTCTGAAATGGAGGCTATGACTTCAAAGCCTTGAAACACATGGCATGAAAAATAATATAATTACCACAGATGCTAAAGGAGATTATTTTTGTTTTGAACTTGTGAATAAATTATTAAAATGTTTAAAATAATGGGCAAGAATCACCTGCAACCTTTCATGTCTGCTCTTGTTTAACAGGATAAAATTCCCATGGTACCAGTTGTTCCCCCAGATCATGAGTTATAAAAGCAGCAATTGAAACTCTGAAAGTGATTCTTTCCTCAAACAAAAAAGGATGTTGAATTGCCTATTGATTTTTTCAAATTTTTATCTCAGCCTTATTGCAAACAGTAGTGCCTTCCAAATATATTTAATGCTTTTAGGATGCATAAGTCAGCTTTTTCCTTAGTGTTTTTCCTTTTGCTTTTTCTTCGAATAAAACCATATTTATCTACATTCAATCTGATTTTAGAGGACCAGCAGCCTCTCTGTTGTGATGAAATATCCTCATTTTGAGGTGTCCAGAGGGTACAATATGAGCTGAGCACAAACTGAACTCTCCTATCACAACTGCAGAATATGGCAGTATGTAAAAGATAGTTTCATAGTGCAATGAAAAACAAGCCAGCTTGTCTTTTACTTTTTTTTTTTAAGAATATTAGCAGCTGACTCTGCAAAGCTGGCAAGTGTAGAAAGAAGCTGCAATTGGGATTTTAGCAGAATGTTAAAAACATTTGGCTAATTTACTAGAACCAGACTAGAAAGAGAAGGGGCTAACCACACAGGAGCAGCTTCCACCCAGGATTAGGAATTTTACTGTGTATGAGGTATCCAGAGGGTGATGCTGTAATGCACACAAAGCCATACAAAAAACAAAAAGCAATGCAGAAACCTTGTTCATGCCCAACAGGGTGAACCATTCACTTTGATGGCTTTGTGGGCTTTTTGTGCTTAAAACAAACCAAAGACAAAGACACAAATACTTCCTCAATTCCTTTCCCTCCTCTCCTGCTTTTCCACAGGATCAGGCATGCACCTGATCAAGGGGGTAAAATTTTCAAAAGCACGCCAAGCTGCCACAGGAGCCTCAAGGCTTGTCTGGAGGGACACACGATTTGAGGCTGAAGGTCTGCACAGGAAGGCAGTAAGGACCAGCAAACACATTGCACCTCAACCTGAAGGTGTCATTTTTTCTGAGTAGACAATCTCAATGACTTTCCTTGGGATTGAGACATCCAAATCCCTTAAACATTTCGTAAATAATGTGCAGAGAGATGAGATTTGAGATTGAGAAGGTGTTAGGTGCATGCCGCTGCTTTCCTGAGTAGCGTAGCAACCGCCTCGTTTCTCATCCCCAGGGATTGCTGAGTTACAAGGATGCAGGACACAGAGGCAGGGTGCTCCAATCCTCTGGCACGAGGAGGAGGACGCCCACTGGCCCCGGGGAAGCAGGGGAGTGGCAGTGCTCACCTCCCTCTCCTGCAGCAGCCGGCGCAGGGTGCGCTTTCTGACGATGTGGCGTCTCCGCAGGTACAGGCCGATGCCCAGGCCCACCACCACCAGGCACAGGAGCCCCCCGACAACGCCGGCTGCGATAGACGGGATCTTGGAGCTGCAGCACAGGAGCGGGAGCAGAAAGAGAAGAAGGTTCTTAGGTGCCAGCCCTACAGAGGTTGCAGGGAGCCTTATGTTTTGATCGAACACAGACTCTGGATGCCCACACAAGCCTATTTGACATTTCAGATTTCTTGGATGCCTGTGTTTTTAAAATCCCTCACCCAGTAATCTGTTCAAAGTGGTGCTTAATTACCATCTGGGAATGAACTACAAGTCTTCATTCTTCCCTCAAAGTCACAATTGGAACTGATCCTCATAGCTTAAGTGAGGGGATTTCTCCTCCCTCCAACAAACCCACCAAGCATGTGAGCATCAAATCCGTGATGCCTCGGTGTGCCAGCTGTGGGCAGCCCATGTGTGATCAGAGACATGAAGCATGTGCAGAGACGGCTTCTCAGAAAGGCACAGACAGTTGTGATACCAGCAATGCAGCTGGATATGTACACTGGGAATGTACATTATTGGGGGGGGGGCATGCTGTAAGTGAATGTCAGATCATCTGTCTTCCTTACAAGCACAAATGTCTGAAACCAGGTATTGTGTCCTATTCCCACTGTACACACAGATGGCTGCCTTTTTATTAGAGCCTGGGTATTGCAAATTTAAGTTGAGAAGAAAAACCTGTTTTCCAAGGTTGTTTTTTAGTTTGCACTTAGAGATTCTTCCCAGCATTTTTTTAAGTTGCCCCAGGGATTACTATAAAACGCAGTCACTTTTTAACAATACTTATAGACTGAATTTATCTTGCCATAGCATAACTTTGTGGCCAGAAACTAAATCCCTCTCTCTCAGTTAGAGAAGACTGTTTGTTTGTTGCATGACCTCGAGCACATCATGAAGCCAAACAGTGTGATATAAGATCTAGTCTGAGTGTGACAAATGAGAATCCATCTGGGCACACAGTATTTGGAGATGTACAGATCACAGGACTGGAAAAGACCCTCTGCATCTCTGAGTCTCCTGTAACACAATTAACTATATCAGTCCTAAACATATTTCTCTCTGCCCTTAATCCTTTCTTTTTCCATCCCCTCCTTTTATTCTTCAGTAACAGATCCCTGGTATCACCTTGACAAAAATTATAGGCAGAACACTATTTTGAAGAATTGTGCCAGTAGCAATATTTCTCAGTTCTTCAAACCATTTTTATAGCTCTGAACCTGCTCTAATCTGTCACTTCCCTGTAAGCACCTGAAGACTCTAGTCCCAGCTTTGCAGTGTTCAGTGTGGAAATGTAAACACACACACACACACACACACACACACACACACATTCTTTCCAGCTCTGCCATTAATTGTAGCAGATGAAATACTCACCCATTTGGACAGCCTTCAAGACCTGGCCCTTTGCACCTGTAAAAACAAATGAATGTTATAAACATAGTAACTCTGGCCTACATACTTCTGTAATTCCAACTAAGAAGAGTGCTACTGATTTGAAAGTTACAGAGCAGTCCAAGTGTTAACATAGGAATTAATAATACTCATACACTCCATTAAATACCAGACAACAACCTTGCTCCAAAATCTTTTATCTAGAGAAATAGCTACGCTGCATATTTAGTTTAAAGAATGTTTTAAAGAATTTTTAGCATGTGGTAGAAGTGGGGGAGGACACAGATACACAAAATTCATGGATTCCCTATCTCTGTGCAGATCCCAGGGCTGACTGTGGAGGAGGAGAGAAGTAGCCCCCTCCTCCTATACAGACAGAAATACATGTGGAAACGTGTCATTGCAGACCTTCCTGCATAATCCTTGTTTCATGATAAGGTAAAGATTTCATTCCCAGACTTTCTATTTCAAAGAAAAACTTGGGTAGCAGACACATGGACTTCCATCAAAAAATGGGACTTGACAGCACTCTCTCAGGTTACAGTTTGCTGGCATATGTCCATGGTATTTTTCCTTTAGAATCCAAAGTCTTATGTTACTGGTAATGTAAACAGGTACAATTGTTATCCAGAGAGCCAGGAACTACTAGCAAGTCATTCACCCTCCATTTGAGTTTAAAATGCTAAAATTTTGGCAGCGCAGTGCAAAAAAAAGCACAGATGAAAACACAGTGACTGCGTTCACTTGATGGTCTAATGAGAGTGAGAGGCACAGCATTCCCAAGTGCTGCTGGGCTATAAGATGTATGCTCTTCATGGGAATTGTGGTCTTTGTGGTGTCTACTGAGGAAGGAGAGCATGACTGAGAGGGTGACATCATCTCTAGAAAACAGAGCACAGGAAAGGAGTAAAGTCCAGTTTGTGGTATCCGCTCCCTGTGCTGACTGAAAGAAAATGGATCATCCAAAAACAATTCCAGAGGAGGTCAAGTAGAGGGTAGGGAGTGAGCCCATGCCATGAAAACTGCTCTGGAATCCCTCTCACTGACAGGAGGAAAAAAATTTCAAAATGCCAGGTAGAGTTGCAGATCTTCTCTTATAACTTGGACTGGGTCTGGGGAAGGAAGAGGTGAAGCAACTACTCATTTTATTGAGTTTTAGTTTGTTTGTTTGTTTTCATTACTCGGATCTTCCCCTGTGTATTTGTCCTGTTTCTGGGCCAACACAGTGCTCCAAGACCCAGCATCTGGAAGGTCTTGTAAGTTCACTGGGCTCCCATACAAGAATGTGCATCCTAAGGTCCTGGACATGCTGGGAGTGCTGTGCATACCAATTCCCGGATTCTGAGTCCTCAGCCTTGTTAGCTTTCCTACCAGCTTGTTTTGTTTGCTCAGTTGTGTAACTAAGCACAGAGAGGCTGCACGTGCAGAGCTGAGCCACCAGCTTCCTTATCATCAGGGGAGGCAGATCTTGCCTTGGGCTTTTCTCTTCAGGTGCTCAGTGGAAAACTGACCTAGGACTCCAGACCTCATCCAGTCATGGTCTACCTCCCACATATGAATTTCTAATACAACAAAACATGTGCAGCTGCTTTTGATAAGAATGTGAAATTAGAAGACCTGACCTAATTTCAGAATATGACTACTGTCCCTCAAAGTATCTCTTCCTCAAAATTTTGGTTTGCCATGCCACTCTAAGATGGCAAACTCTCTCTGTGCTTCCTAACAGCAAACAAAACTGGCTGAGGGGATTGTAGCTAGAGTCTGAGGAATGACTACAAGTTCTTCTCTTACACATTAAAGTAGAGGCAGGACAACTGTAGATTTTTATCAGTTCCCTTTCTTTTCCCACACAAATCCATCAATATCAAGACTTGCATGATTAAAGTAAAAAGGTGTTTGGGAAGAAACAGATCAACTTGTGCTTTTCAAATCCCACTTGGTTTTCTGATTAATTTCACAAGTCAGAGAAGAAACAAAGCCCATAAGAATTATCCCTCCAGGACTATATATAACTATCTTTCTTAATGTGGAATTTTATGATGACACCCTACATAAGTAACCCAGATTTTATGGAACCTAAACAATCATGTTTTCCATTCCTGAGTAATTTTTCTTCTGCTTACAGAAACCAAAATGACAAATGTGACCTTATGTTATGAAGTAACTCAAGATCTTATGGATATATTAGATGAATATAACAGCAGTTGTAGTCTTTGATATATTTCTCTAGTTATTGCAAAATTAGTTCTGTGTACAGCTCCTGAAAACTACTTCATCCTGAACTACACATTCTACCCATCTATGTAAATATTACTTGTCCCAGTGCAGACACAGTAATTTATTTCCTAAATCCACCAAAATTTTAACAACTTTTTCCTCCACCTATAGTTCTAATTTGATGTAATACAGCCAGGTTGTTATGACTGATGAGCCTTTTAGAGGGGACTCACACTATAACAGCCTAAGTTACTTTACAATCAAAAAAGAAATGGAAAAGAATTTTTAATATTTTTAAACTTTACAAAAATTTTACTGTGTCCTTTCTTTCAAAGTAACCTTCCAAGAGTGACAAAGGCAAAAAATTTGTGCTGTGCTTCTGCAGCCTTCCCTCTCAGATTCCCTGGCCACTTCCTGATCTCCTCCAAAAATCCCTTATTATTTATGAAGACTGGTGAGACACAGAGTGTTGATAGCAACTGTGGATGGAGGCAGGATGTGCAAGCCAGTGGTATTGGCTACACTGGTGGCTTCTTCTCCTCCTTGATTATCCACTCCAGTGGCTATGTCTGAGTTTATTTCCTGTACTCTGTGAGACTGTCAAGGGAAAATCAAATCCTGCAACACTGACCAGATTACTTAAGATGGAGAGTGTCTTTAATTGATGAACATATGGGGTAATTCCAGGGCTTTTGAGATGTTACTTTCTTTATCATAGCATGTAATTCTCAGCTGTACCTAGAGGCAGGACAAAAGGAAGCTTGTGTATAAAATCCTCAAGAAAATACAGGAGAATCGGGAGAGAAGGGATCTTTTTGGGCTAAGCAGGAGAAAACATCCTTCATTCTATTTCCTAATGAAGGCTGAAAAATGGATTCAGGAAAGAAAATGGGATGAAAAGAGATTCTTCATGGCATTCCAAAAGAAGCAATGTATGACCAGTATGCATACCTAAAGTGGAAAAATGAAATTCGTGATAAAACTCAGTTGGGAAGAGAAGTCTTTTACGTGAAGCTTCTTCAAATAAGGAAAACAGAGAGAGATCCTGGGAACCCTTGCTGTCATGACTACTGAAGTCAGTGCACTTAATCATGCTGATAAGATTTTGTGGGCTCTAGCCGTGAAATTGGACAGGGACAGAAATGAAGTTGTTTCTTGTCATGCAGGAATCGCTGAGACTGTGGTTTTTAAGGATGCAAAAACTTTGTGAGACAGATGTTTTCCACCCACTGCTGAACATTCTCATTCCCACAGCAAAATGAGGGAAAGGCGTGAAGAGAAATGGCAGTGCTGATGGATTGCCTTCAAAGGGACAATGCTGTGCCTGACTGCATGTTCCCATATTATAACCTTGACACTGGCTCCCTACTCATCCATGGCCACAGATGTCTCATCTGTATAGCAAATACTGCAACACTACCTCCTTCTAGCTCTCTTGAGCCCTTCAGGGATACAGCCTATTTCATCTGCCACATTTGGGCATCAGTTTGAATTGGGCTATTGAGTATGTTCACAATCTAACTTTTTATGTTCTGCCTTAATAACATAGGGCCAAATACACTGAGGCATATGGTGGGTAACCATCATTTTAAAAAAATCTCCTTACTACAATCTCATCTCCTACCTGACTCTTATGGTTCGCCCATCCACTGTTAAAGCAAGGCAGGAATTTACTTCTCTAATTCTAATTCTGCTTGGGGAACTTGCTTGTGCACTATAAGTCATTGTGTGGCTTGTTTTACATCCCTGCCTGGCAAATTATGTTCTCCAAATCTGCAATGGAGTCTAGTGTTTGATCTCACTACTGAGGCTGCACAGTGAAAAAAAAGCCTTGTTCAGATGTGGTTACTCATTACACTATTCCACTCATCAGCTGCATTTCCATGTGGCCATGGAGGATAGAAGGAGGATATTAGACCACTGTGGCCAGTAGGGACTACTGAAGTGATTAATAAAGAGCAACTGTACTATGATCCCTTTTCAACTGAGAAAATTTCTTCCTGGGCTTGCAGTGGGAAGCCCTGATAAGCCTTGTCTGTGACTATAGAAGAAGCAGAGGGCATCGCTGCAAATCCTGGCAAATCCAGCAAGCTGATATAACTACTGTCTGAATTACATTGCACTGAATTTCACTATGAGCAGAAGGAAGGGCTGTTAAAGCAGATTCCACCCTTCATCTCCTTCTTCCCATGAACTGGCAGTTGGATTAGCTAATATACAGTGAGATGATTAGTCTGAGTATGTTACAACTCCTCTCTTGCAACACTTATTACAGGCATATTATAGAAGGATTTTGGATCAGACAGACTTGCAGAGTAAAAAGCAGAGGCCTGTGAAGGAAAATACACCAAACATGTTCACAGCTTTTTGCTCTGAAAGCATCACAGTCCAATAACCAGCTCTCTAACCCTAAAACCTTTTCCTGTGCATCCCCTGTCTTTTGTAGGTTGGAAATCAGGAGAGGAAACCATTATTGTGATGTAGGTTGAAGAGATCAATTCACATCGTGTTATGGGTTGCAGTTTAAGTGTGTCCCCAAATGAGGAAAACATGGCTCATATAGAATGGATTTACTGTGATGCCTGTTAAAAAAGCCACACTCACAAGGCTTTAAACTCAGACCAAGTGCTGGGGTATGGAAAGAAGGAAAAAAAGAAAATCACTGTGTTACCCCACTAGGATTTCCCTCCTGAAAGTTGAAAGGTGCACAGAAAAATGGGCCCTGGGAACCCAATATCCAGCAGATGTCACTGATGTTCCTCTCAAAACCAGAGGACACAGCAACAAGCCAGATGGGGAAAAAAGGGTGCATCACTGGTGGGTGAGTCCTGTAAAATTCTTTCAAGTTATCAAGCAAGCCTGTTTCAAATCCCTTAAACTATTTTTTTCTTTCCTTCTGCATAAAGACAAAGTACCACTGACATTTTCCTACTTACAAAGTTTGCCACACTCTGCTTACATTAACTATTCCCTCCTGACCTCTCTTGCTCCCTGCTAGTTCTTCTCAGTGGTTTGACATGGGACCATCAGGAGGAGAAGGAGCTCAAGACAAGCTGTTTCTCTGTTTCTTTTCTTCCCTGTCAGCATTCAGTCCCAGGTTTTACTCACCCCCGGGTGCAGTTTGGATGGCAGAGCTGGCAAACATTATTCCCATCAGCATATTTCCAGACGAGGGTGTCATTCTCACCCAAAACCCCTGCTGGGCAGGATTTCACACAGTGGGGGCCATCTATAAAATGGGCACACTTCATGCAATTGTCAGGGCCCTGCAGAGAGAAACAACTTGTTTATAATGCCCTTAGATCAGTCTATTCAGGGGGAAATTCAGAAGATAAATCTAAATGCCTTTTACTGCTGGAAGTTTTCAGCATTATCTGCTTTTATTACCTTGCTACCTGATATTCTTGCAAGCAATTGCTCTTGCAGGATAGACCATACAAAAGACAGCTCCTGCTGCTTAAAGCTAATATTTTCTTGCGCTATCATGTTGCTTCTTTTTCCCCTCTGCCTTCTGTCTGTTTGGAAAACTTGTGTTTTGCATTTTAAATGGGAAAGAATTTAATGACACCTTGATAAGGGGTTAGCTGAAAAGACAGCTTTGTTGCTACCTGCAATCTACTGTCACATAATTTAAAATAGTGGATACAGACCTCCTGATACCTCCCTGAAATACTGGAATCAAATTATTATTTTTCTGGTTTCTCAGCACAGGCTCTTTCCTCTATTAGGAAGAAGCATAGGATGATGAAGGCAAATCAAGGAGTCCATGCATTTTTCTTCCCACTTCGAAAAGCACTTAGTTTGTATTTAAAGGCATTGCCTTTGGCTATTTTTGTCAGAACTGTTTTTATTAAGACTGTAACAGCATCATGAATGACCTAAATATTTTAAAGCAGGGGAACCAGCAATTGTGGGTCAAATTCTACTGTGAAGAAAAAACAGACTAGATCCACAGTGCTGGTTGCAGTGGGACAAAAGTAAGACATGCTATAGGAAGATTATTTTAATCACTGTAATGTCTAAGGGCCACTATAATAGACTGATTACTAGATGCTAGGCAAATATGGAACAGGGGGTCAGTGCCTGAAGGAGTTTATAATGTAAATAACATCCTTGAGGCCATGGTGCTTGGAGGGAGGATGGAAATGCTTCACATTACTGAGCAGTGACTTGTCAAACTGATGATGGGTGTCCTTGTTCTTGACAGGACAGGGTTAATTTTTGCAGTAGCCAGGAGGGGCATGGCTAGGACATGGGGGTTAATCTATACCTTCTTCCCCAAGGGGCAGGGAAAAGGAGCTTCTTATGGGGAGAAGGTGTTCCTTCTGGCTGAGCAAGCATGGTAGAGGGAACAGTGGGGTAATGCTGGTTCTGAGCAATTGCATGAGAATCCTTCACCTTTCTTGTACACTGTTACTAATGTTGTTGCTGTCACTGCTCCCTTTCTTATCTCATTACTGGAAACTCCAGTAAATTGTTCTTAACTCAACCCATGATTTTCCCCTCTTATGCCTCCAATTCTCCTCTCCAGCCTGCCACAGGGGAAGGAGGGGGAGGGAGTGATGGAGTGGCTTGTTGCTTTGAAGAGTCTCAGTGGGACTACTAAATTGGGGTGTACCATTCCTAAACCACAACAATGAGCAAGGGTCAAACACTCAGAGGCTGTGGGTGATGGCAAAGGTGTTTTAAGAGCTGGGTTAAATAACACAGAGGTGGACCTGTGATGGAAGCAAGAGATTTGACCAAAAAAAAAAAAAGAGAACTGGACTAGATCTGAGTTTGAGCTAATGTGCTCATACCAACTTGGAAGTTGAGTGGTTATATGTTACTCAAATTTTTGCCATATTTGCTGAAGTAAGTATTTTTTTAAATAAAAATTTTAATAGTAAAAAAAATATTAAGGACTCTACAATGTCTGTTGCTGTGGATTACATGTCAGAAAATAAAACTAACACCCTGAGGTTTCCTATCCTGCTCCCTTGCCCCATGATCTTGACTTCTAACCACCCCCATTCCCTGCTTCACCTCAGATAGGGTTAAAATGAGACCTCAGGATTATCTGAACATGGGAAATACATATTAATACGTGGTCTGAGGCTCAGGTTTGCTAAGAGGAATCTGCTCTTACAGGTCCAGTGCAGGTTGCATTGTACATGGTGGAGTTTTGCACCAGGCACTCAGGGTGGCAGGGGAGGCACTTGGAGTCCTTTTCAAATTCTCTTGGCTCCCTGGAAAACAACAACAACAACAACAAAAGAAATAATTAAACCTCAGAAATAATAGCAAGTAATAAATTGTGGTCTTCTCTCCTCTTCCAGACTTTTCCACATTCGACTGAGATGATGATCGTACTGAGATAGGAGGAGGAACCCTCTTGGCTACACCAGTAGCACTTGCTCAGTACAAACAGGAGAACATAAGAGTAAGGGAAATTTGGTTGACAGTGAAACACATGACACTCAAGATTGCACACTACGAATTAGTTTACTTTCCCTTTTAAGCTAATGTCACAGAATACTCACAACCATTTCTAGAGCTTTTTAAATGGTAGTGATGCAAGAGATCAGCAAAAACAGTTCAAGTGATTCCAAGGCTACAAATAATAATTAAGAAAGTTAAACAGCAAGGCACTGATAATTAAATTCATGTCTTCTCTACAACACACAATGAATCATTAAAATATGAAAGTTGGGAACAGATGGTTTTAATAGCAATAAAGCTGTTCCACTTCAAGTAATGGTGTTATTAATTAAACTAAATCTACCCATCATTTGACACAAAATAATGACCTGATCTGCCCTTCAGGTTATAATAGCTGCTAGAGATTTAAAAAAAAAAAGACAGCTGCTAAACTGCAAGCCACTAGAGAAATACAAACATCAGAGGCATTAGCACCCTGTCAAGTACTTGCTTAATACTCAGGAGCTTTAAAAGTCAGACTTTGTAATTTTGCTGCTAGACATGCCTTTTCCACCTACATCACCTGCTGAATTGACACACAAGGCAGCTTTTTCCATGTCCTAAGTGAGGCTGAGGCAATAATTTTGTCTGAAATTGCTGCTCTCAGTCATTTTCAAATGAAAGTTCATACTCCCTTGACTGCAACTTTTCAAACTGCAAGGGTGAGCTGCTCATCTGAGCAAATATAGGAGGAAGGAAGCCTACCAAGCAGTGACTGAGCTCCCAGAGACTCAAAATGGCTCTTGGCTCTCACCCGGCGTACTTGACGTGACAGTCACAGATTGGGCTTTAAGCTCCTTTCTTTCTTATGGGAAGGAAGCTCAAGGTCTCCTTGGGCCTCCAGATAGTCTCTTTGTGGGCTTAAGGGGATGTTTTCTTAGCAGTCACCATGTCAGGAGCAAATTCCTAAGGCATGCTGAATGTGGAAGGAGAGGTACCTTAGCTGGGTACTGTGTTCCCACCACATCTCTGCAAGCTGGGGCCATCCCATGCAACCAGAGACCCAGCTTCTTGCTTTCTTTCTAGCTACAACACATTTTAAAAACCAAAGCCCCCATATTGTCACCAAAACCTAAAGCACCCCTGAGACACCTTACCCTTGCAGGATGTTGCACTGTTTCACACATTCCTTCTGACGATCAAAAAACCTGCAGGAGAAGCAGTGGAAGGGCCCTGGGCCCCAGCAGCCTACGTCTGAGCACAGGGGGTCACAAACACGCTTGGCAGCAGCTGAGAGAGAAAGAGGGACAAGAAAAGACATGAATGTCAAAGCAACAGAGAGGTCAAACTCTGTTCTCACTCCACCTGACCAACTAGTTTCTCTAACCTATTCCAAAACAGATATGAATGGTGTGGAATAGGAGTAATCATGCTTCTTTAAATCCCAAAGCCTGAAATTGAGTGACATCTGGCCATTCAAAATAAGAGTGATCTCCTCTGTGACAGCTTAACATATGTATGATAAAGTTAAGTCAGGCTGTGGGAGTTGGGGATGTCCACCCAGGCAAACAGACAGCTCTGGTGAAACATTATTGGGGCTTTTTTGTACTTGATGGACACTTATAACAACGTTTTAACAAGTCCTGTAGTGACAGAACACTGGGAAATGCTTTTAAATGGAAAGAGTAGATAGATTTATGGATACAATGAAGATATAGTTACAATGGGTGATGAGACACTGGCATGAATTGCATAGGGAATTGGTGGATGCTTAATCCCTCAAAGTTCAGGGTCAGATTGGATGGGGCCCTGAGCAAGCTGGTCTAGTGAAAGACATTGCTGACCACAGCAGGGGAGGTTGTCCTATGTGACCTTTAAAGGTCCCTTCTCACCCAAACCATTCTGTATTTCTATGAAAATTTCTAAAATACAACAAATTCATATTCTGCAAAAAGAAATAATTAGATTTTGACCCAGGGACCACTGCAGTCAACAGCAGAATGGCTGAACAACAGCTTCAACCTTGTTAAAGAAGGCCAGGTTTAGGAGTTAGCTTTTGTGTCCTTCAAGTGATGTGGCTTCACTACATTCATTGTAGTGAAGAAGCTCCTAATTTGCTGGACACCCAAAGTCCACATTTTGGTAGGAAAAAAAAAATTCCACTCTTCCCTCACCACTTCCATTAAAGCAGTATCACTAATGAATTTTGTAGCCAGAGGAACATGGAGAAAAAAGCCTTGCTTGAATCATGTAAATGCAAGCTTACTCTTGCATTTCAGCACGAGCTTTGATGGTGAGCAGGAATGCAGCACTCACTTACCACACTCATTTTTATCTCTGTTCTGTAAAATCTTTGTTTTCTGGCTCTCAGTTGCAAACAGGCTGCGCCAGTCCATGGTGTCAGCATAGCAGAGGTTCTTATTCCTCATAATGGCAACATCTCCATCACTTATTTCCTTGAGGGAGCGCAGCCCTAGGGACTGTATTTTCAAGTTAACAACAGCAAGGGAATACTGGCCACTAAAATGGAGAGGGACAAATAGAAAAAACATGCAAGAAAGGTAATTAGTAAGCAGGATTTACTCAGCATGTTTTTATTTTAGTTGTCAAATGCATCCTGCTGTGAACTGCATTTTCTGCAAGCAAGGTTCTGCTCAGCCTTCTAAACTTAATGCCATGTACATGCCATGCCTATTACGTAACAACTGCAATACTCACATCTGGCTTTGCAAGGGATTTTTAAGCTAAAACTGTCAGGATACACATGTTCGAACAAGTAAATGATGTGGAACAATGGTTGTAGGTAAAGCAGCTATTATTTTGTGCTTGTCCACCAAGTCACTCTTCCACCCAGGGCAAGCTTAGGAGAGCACTTGGAACATTGCTGATGTCTGCAGTGCTTGGCAGCCTCCATCCACGACTGCCCAGCTACCTCAAATTCCACAGTGCTTCTGACCACATTTTGACTTACCCCAGACTGTAAAGAGCGATTTCTGTCCTGCTTGTGCTTTCAGGATGGTGGGGGAAACTCTGAAAGCCTGAAAGCAGGCTCAGGGCAGCCCTCCATACATGGCACAGAGCTGAGGGTCTTTACTCCCAGGGCACATTATCTATGCTACAGAGATGGTGATCTACTCCTTGCAGGGTTTGCCCCATTTTGCATCAGTTTTGGGACACCTGAGTCTCACACTGCTTGCAACCTTGGTGTGCTCAGACAAGAGCAGCTCAAAACAGGGTTTCTCAGAGTAGCTGTGGCACATGATTTACTTACTGTTGTTTTGTTCTGCCTCGTATAATCTCCAGATTTTCAAAAGCATAGAGATCAGTAGCATTCTCAGGCCAGGCTTGAATCAACAAAAATCCTGCAAGAGGAAAAGAAGATTAAAAAATAATCATTATGGAAATAAACTCACTGTTAGTGCTGGCAGCAGAATCTTCTCCTGTAGCAAATCCTGCACCAGGAGAAGGCCCTTGTACTTTCCCTATGCTTATCTGAAGGATCTCAAAGTCTAACATGACATTTTAGGGAGCAATGAGATATTTTAAGCCCTGTTTTATAAACAGTTTACTTCTCAGCCCACCGAAAGGGCTTAGAAGCGCAACAGAGCATGCCAGTGAGCACACATCCTGCCACACCGAGTCACCAGCAACAACGGCTCTTGCCAGTAGGTACCCTGGCTGAGAGGCTGCAGACTCTGGATCTGTGGGAGAAAGACAGCACTCCATCCTGTTTTTCAGCCAATCTCAGGGAAGAGGAAAACTGAAAAGCAGGAACAGAGCAGAATAGCTACTTGTAGTGGATTTTCTTAGGCAAGCAGAATTCCCTGCTCAGCTGAGGTGTTTGGGAGGAAGGGGAGAATTTGGAAAATTTCAGGCTGCTGTATGAAGCTCTGCAGTTAGTCATTGCTACTCTGAAGGGAACCACACAGTGAGAGAGCAAGAAGAGGAGACCTGGAGTCGTGTCTGTAGACCCAGCACTCAGCCATTTCATAATGGGCTGAACACAATTACTTTTAATTGATACTTGGTGCAGGACAGTGGCTGAGTGCTCCACTGCCTGCTTTGTGCTCATGGAGACGTATTCATCCCAAGGAAGCGCTCATCAGGCTGGAGAGGGTGTCTCCATAACGATGATGCAAGCCACTGAGCATGCTTCCCTAAGGAGCTGCTGAAAGGTTTTCCACAAATAGAAACACACTTTGCTTTTTTTAGCTGGAGTGGCACGCCTCTGCATCACCACATGCTTCTTGGGTGGCTGAGGATCTCCACTGCTTTTACTCTTCTCTAGGGCTGACAGTTCAGCAGAAGGGATGTTCTGGCCAAACCACACACCTTGGATGGAAGACCAGTATGGGTTATGTGGGCGTAATGCTGGCAATGTGCTGCTGACCACCTTGGTTAAGAGTGACCCTTGTTAGCTCACAGACAAGAAACACTTTGCATGTACTTCTCTTCATGTGTTTAAAAAAATTCCCTCCTCTCCATTTGTGTTTTTGGCAGTATCAGTCAAAAACACCTCAGCTTAAATTCATTGCTAACCTGATATTTCTTTGACTGTTTTGAAGACATCCAACTTCTTGGGATCCAAAGGCAGGGTCTTTGTGAAGGCATCACTGAAACAAACAGAGAAATTGAGAAAAGAACAGCTTAGCCTGGATTTTCCCTAGCCTTTTTCTTTCAGTGCTTGATGGCCAGCAGGTAACTCACCCTAGAAATGCAACTGGGAGAATGCTGACATCCCCATTGATCTTGGTACAGTTTTTGAAGGAGTCGATATTTGTGGCATTTATGGAGAGGATCCCTTTAAGTTCACCTATTCCGATGCCATTGCACACTGTTAAAGGAGAGATACAAAAGTAAGGGGGGACAAAAGTGAAGCCCAGTCACAAAGCAGGGTAGAAACACGGAGGTAGCACAAGTTCAGAAAGAATTCCTGTATGGTCAAACCTACCACTCGAAGATGAGTTCACAGATTTTTTGCCTATTTTTGCTTTTCAGAAAGTGCCACAGGATAACTATTTCCTGCTTGCCCAGCTGTGCAGCTCTGGTCTGAGCATCTTTGCACACAGGCTCTGGCATATTCCCTTCTCTCTTTGTCCTATTTCCATTCCACCTGATTGGAAAACTGGGAAGGACAAATGGAGGAGAAGGCTGACTGCAAGAAATACCTGCACACAGTTTATCCACTGTACTTGTGGCGTATCCCACCTGGACAGCATGCTCCGCAGCCATGCTTCCTGATCAAACCACTTGTCAGATCTCCAAACTATTGCTGGATCTGATTTATATTGAATTTTCACTTAAATAAGATCAGAATTCCCTGCACTTTTCCTAGTAAATTCTCTATCATCCCAAAGCCTCACTGGGTTATTGCATGCTTTTTATACCTTTGCTGCATAGCCCATCACACTTTTTACACTTCCGAACACCATTTTCTTCCACTTCATAAGTATCGGCGTTGCACGAGCGAACGCAGGAGCCGTGGTCTGTCACCACATAGTTGTCTGGGGGAAAAAGGGATACTGACTTAGTTGACTGAAAATACAAGAACGATGACTGAAAGGTGACTGAAATACAAGAGGGATGCTTTGAGGTCCACACAAGCACCTCAAGACTTGTGAGAAAATAGGGCTTTGAACTTTTGGTACACTTACAAAAGTACAGGCATTAACTATGAACATCACAAACATCATTTGAAGGTAGATGAACACACAGTGCTATCACCATTTTAAAGGGAGGAAAATGGTCAGAGAAGGATAACACAACATCCATGTCTTGGTGGATTAAAAAAATACAGAAATGGAACAGTAAGAAAGGGAAAGCAAGTATCTGTACAGAAAACAATGATCACAGGCCTTGACATAGAGTCTTAAAATCAATTACTTTTTAACAGTCCTAATTAAGAACCAGTTAAGAGTTGATAATGCTTTGGTAATACATAGCATTGATCCCATATAGCCATTGTTTAATGTTTTTTAGAAGATGCCTTTCTCTTCACAAAGAGAAAAATTTTCAGAAGTCAAAATGCAAAGATTAAAAACCAGGCAAGGTGATGGATGCAGACTGTTTTAAGAGGCTCACTTTTTTCAGTCACCTGTTCTCAGTTCCCATAGAAACTGAAGAGAACAAGTGCTCTTTCACCTGACCACAACACAGAGGGATAGGACCCTTCTCTCTTTCCTCCAACTCCCCACCTCCTCTGGGGCTGCAACCTGAAATGAACTTACGTGGACATTCCTTCACACAAGTGGCTCCGAAGCTGTATTTTCCTTCAGGGTTCACATCCATCTGGTAAGTGGTGGGGTTATACAGGACCAATGGGGGACATGTATCCTTGCACGTAGCATCATCCCGAAACTTGCGGCATGCCTATCATTGAACAACAGCACCCATTAAACTGCCTTTTCCTTAAAAAGTGACAGTGATTTTACATCACGTCTTCAAAACACTCTGATGGCTTCATTTGATTCCTGCTTAGCTCTAATGGAAACCCCAAGCAGCTACAGAGATGGTCCCTCTGGCTTTGAAAGGTTGCTTCAGGCTGGGCAATGGAGTTCAGTATTTTTTTAAAAAAGAAACCATGAGCTTTTCTTTTTCTGAACCAGAAACCTTGGCACACTGGTGGAGAACTGCTGAGATTCACATGGGAACAGGAGCAAATCTGCATGCCTCAGACAGAAAAATTTTCCCTTACAAGCAGCAACCAGATCAAGACAAACTGTACTTTTCTTGGCCAGTTTTTAATAACCTAAATCAAATCAAGTACTTTCCTGCCAATTACTGACTTTTCTGGCTAGATATTAAACTCAAGCCATTATATCTGGCTGCAGGTAATGAACAATTCAGCAGGCATTTATGAAGGGCAAGTTGGTTCTTCCAGTCTAAATCTGCATTAAATTAATAATGACTCTCTTTTTCCCTTTCTTCTCCCCTGGCTTTCCAGATGAGAATAACTGTCTTCTCTGTAAGCCAGTAAGGGGATCATAGCCATCTTAAAAAGAAACCAAAAATAGATGTAACAACAGTAAAATCCAGCCTGGAGAATTTCTATGGTGATTACTGAGATGTCACTTAATTTTAAATGAAGTGTAGTGAAAACATGGGGAAAAGTTAAAACCACAGCATGCACCAAACCCCATGGGCAGAGTCGGTAAAGGATGCTGTGAAGTTCACATCATCTTCCCTCCCAACAACCACCCATGCAGGGAAGCCCTGGAGCACCCTCCAGGTCAGCATCCCTTAGGAGGCCTTCTGGGATGAAGGGAGCTAGAGGACATGCAGCTGAAAGCCCTGCTGGCCGTGTCAGGGACTGAAGGCATTGTGGTGGTGGTGCAGCATCATTACCAGGCAGTCACTCTCCCGAGGCCCAGTGCACCCCGCCGCACACTGGTTGTGGCAGCAGTCGCTGGGCACCTTTCCCCTGCACCGACCAGAGCACTGCTGAGCACAGATGACTTTTGTTACTGGAAGATACAAGGAGAAAAAATGAAAAACATCAGCTGTATTTGCTGCAATGAGATCAAGAAATATGGAGAAAAGGTCTGGTGCAGGTCCTGTGCTAGATTTTCCTCATGGGACGTTCTGTCCTCATTTAAGGCCAAAGTTTGGGAGGGGTGAGAGCGAGTGTGGGTGGTGGTAAGAAGGGGTCATATTCAGCCTGTAATTATCTTGGCTCTTATGAGGTGCTAAGAACTCTGATCCCAGCCAGGAAATATGTCCTGCTTAGAAAGAACAACCCTGTTGC